>OFHU01000191.1:0-24871 GCA_900245905.1 Lacerta viridis
TTCTCTCTTTCTCTTTTTTTGTTTGCGTCTCAACATGTCTGGTGCACATATAGTTATGTAATTTTGAACTTTCAATAAAGATGTTAATTGTAAATAAATAAATATGTCAAATGAGGGGTACAGCCTGTGTAGAGGGGGTGTAGCTAAGGGGATCTATGCGGCCTGGTGAGAGTCCGAAAAACCAACTGGAGAAGCCTGCACTTGGCCCCTGGGGCTGAGGTTTCCCACCTCCTTCTCTAATGCCCTGAAAATCAATTGGGCAAGTCAACTGGCTTGGCAAATTTGGCAATGTGAGCCTTTCTAAGAAATAAGGCTAGACACTAGGGCTCAGTCCCTCTTGCACTGTGGCATTACAGGCCATTCTTTCATTAGTGGGAGATCTATAAGGAATTGCTAGCATTACCGAAGTCCATTAAACCAAATGCATGTGGGGAAAATCGTAGTTTGATTTAGTCAAGCAACACGGCAATATTGGCAAGATAATCACATAAAAGTGACACCATTTATGGTTGAGCTGTTTGATTTTATGTCAGTGTGTTTCAATTTCACACATTTTTATGATCATATATAGGTCTAATGTATGCATTAACCAGCGTAAAGGTTAGATAGATTGTTTTAGCATTTCAGCATAAAGATTGGAGCTGACGCACTGAGTCTGAAGAATTATAATCAGAATGCAAAGTGCGGGTTGTTCCTCCAACCTGGTCTCTCTCTCTCTCTCTCTCTCTCTCTCTCTCCTCAATTACTAGCACAGTGCGGTCTGCAAAAGAACAAACCAACTTTCTTCCAATTTACAGTAGAACCTTAAAGAAGAGCTGGTGTAGGTTAAGAAACACATAGATTTTTATTTGATGATGCAGAAAAGCAATGCTATTGTGTAGCAGGAAAACATGCAATCAGATCTTCTAAAATCACAAATGACTTGTGGGGCTTATCCACACTTACCTCCCCTCTGCGCTTTTCAGGCATGGTCTGAACTTTAAAGCTCCATGTCTGAATGCTCTCTTTTTTTGCTCCAGATCTTTCCCCATGAAAACCTGCACTTTACTTCAAACAGAAATCCCCAACTGCTGTTAGTTGTGTTTCTTTTTTGCAGGAGATGTCAATTAGCCTGATACGGTCCGAGTGTCTGAATTTGTTGGTGGCTGTGAAGCTGAATGCATTGATCAGCTGTTATGTGTTGATAATAACTGACAGCTAGCAGTTACAGGTAAGTAGCCATGTTGGTCTGCCATAGTCAAAACAAAATAAAAAATAAAAAATAAAAAAAATCTTCCAGTAGCACCTTAGAGACCAACTAAGTGAAGGGTGGTGGGAATGGGTGATTGGCTGATGGGTGTGGAAAACCTGTTGACGACTGTTAACGACTGCAATTAGTCTTAAAGGAAAAAGCAAGGGGTGAGATGGCTAAAAATACTTACGAATGTGCATTCGGAACGGATTAAATTCTTAAGTCAAGGTACCACTGTAGCTTTGTCATGTGTAATGAGATAAGAATCCAATGTTCAGACCAGGTCTCCCCATGGTTTTAAGTTGCTGTAGACAGATGTCATTTACAGAAAATAAAAAAGTGCAAGACTAAAAGCACATGTATAATTACTTTGAAATGCTATATAATAACTTAAAAGGTTTTAGACAGGGAAGTCCTCCAGAAGAATCATCTTAATGGAGGACAGTTTGACAATTCAAGCAAATTCCTAGAAAGGTGGTGTGCTCTCCCTTCACTAGAGTCCTGATGCAGACAAAGCTGATTTCCATTATTTGTGATATATTTTGTATTTATTTTTTGAATGAAATTTGACTGTAATCTTAATATTGCACTTAAACCCTTTACAGGCCTTGGAGGAAGGAGATTTCAATAGGAAAGTTTATAACACCGGTTTAAATGTTCTCACTTTGGCTTAATCCTTGGCCTTTTTAATATATTCAAAATATACAAATATTAAAAAAATACTCCATGTAAGATTACCTTTTTGCTAACCAGTTTATGAAAGAGTGAAGCACCTAGGGTTGTAGCCAAATCACGTTCTACTCAGAGTGGAGAAACTGGAGTGCATTATTGTAACTTAAAGTAAAGGTAAAGGGACCCCTGACCGTTAGGTCCAGTTGAGGACGACTCTGGGGTTGAGGTGCTCATCTCATTTTACTGGCAGAGGGAGCTGGCATTTGTCCGCAGACAGCTTCCGGGTCATGTGGCCAGCATGACTAAGCCGCTTCTGGCGAACCAGAGCAGCGCACGGAAACGCTTCCTGCCGGAGTGGTACCTATTTATCTACTTGCACTTTGAAGTGCTTTCAAACTGCTAGGTGGGCAGGAGCTGGGACTGAGCAACAGGAGCTCACCCCATCACGGGGATTCGAACCCGACCTTCTGATCAGCAAGCCCTAGGCTCAGTGGTTTAGACCACAGCACCACCCGCGTCCCGATTGTAACTTAGGTACACTCATTTATGGGTCTAGAGAGAGTAGAACAGTTTCCCCAACAGCAGCCAGCATAAATAGTTCCACCCTCTTAAGTGTGTTGGTTGGAAAACAAGGAAGAATACAGCCAATTCTCACATGTAGCAGCCCGATTTTATTTATTTATTTATTTATTTATTTATTTATTTATTTATTTATTTTGTCAAGGTCTGCAATAATTCCCCAGGGAAAAGATATTTTTTCTTCTGGTGAAATGGTGAATCGTTTGATGAGAACCACAAGATATGAAGATATAATTCTGCAAAGTGAGCTTGAGGGCGATGGGTGAAAGGAAAGGGAACTCAGTATTTTTCTCAGAAAAAAATGTCTTTTGATAATTTTTTAGCCAGTCTGTTTCCTATTTATCTCAGTTTCCCATTGTTTGTGAATAAATCCATTCTATCATGCATTAATCTGTGGTTTTCTTTTTTTAAAATCACTATTAAATTGACATCTAAATATGCATTTTATCACAAAGCACATGTCTATTTTAATCTCAGTACAAGTATATCTATACCTGTTTTACCACAGAATATATATTTTAATGCATTTTTGTACCTTTTCAAAGTCAAGAACTATAGCTTTTAAAACACACACACACGCGCACACACACACAATTGAAAAGATAATTATGCCCTGTTCTGAGAGGTGCGAATTACATCAAATAACTTAAAAATGTGGATCGAACAAATTCTCCTGTATCCCTAGAAATTTCAGCTCAGCTTTTACTAAGCACATCTGATGACCCAAGTTAGCATTCTAAAGTACCACACAAAGGCCTCTATTTTAAAGTCCTTTCTTTCAACTTGGGTTACTGAAGTCCTTCATTCATCTTTTTTATATGATTTTATCTCACTCAGTCTCCCCCAACAACCCCATTTCTCTCTGCTTAAGTTTTTGAAAAGCTTTTGAAAGACTAATGTTATAAATCCAGAATCTAATTGCCATTTTAAAAAATAAAATAAAATAAAATCTTTCTTGGAGCGTCGGGGGAGAACGGGACTTTCTTCTTTCTCTGTCTGAAGAGATTAGTCTTCTGCTCTATTAAAGAAATTCAGGGCGCCTCTTTAACATCTTTCTTCCCCTCCACTCCTGTGACACCTCTTTGTCTTCTCATTTCACCTCATTTCAATATGCAGCCCAATTTCAAAGCTTAATAATGATGAATAAGAGGGAGATTAGGGCATAAGGAAACATGTTAGGGAAAGATTTTTCATTCCAATTCCTGTTGAAATTGTTTGGCGCCTAGCCAGAGTGTTGACTGCCAGGGATGTTCAAGACCCAGGGGGCGGCAAGGTTTACCTCGCCTGGGCCGGTTCACTCCTGCGGAGGTCGCTCCGTGGGCGGGATCACATCTGCGCAGACGCTATTTCCGGCGCCGCAGAAGCAAGTCCCTGCTCTGCGCTGTGCCGGTTTAGCGCAGCACGCAGGGACTCGTCGAGTGGGCGGCTTGGTTTGGGGGCAGCTCGTGGGCCGTTTTAACGACCCCCGTGTGTCCGCTTGTGGCCCATGGGCTGCAGGTTGCCAACCCCTGTTCAAGACCATGCCCAGAGGCATGGAATGGTTTGCAGTGCTAGAGGGAGTGCAATTGGCTAAGGATGCAAGAACATATGGTTGTTATTTTCCCATCCCACTCTTCTCCAGCAACACCCTGGAATGTTCTGGGCATACTTATGCCTCTAGCTTGTCTTCCCACTCTTCCTTCTCTACCCAGAGAGATTCTGTGCAATGGTCATGGTGTCACTAGATGCCTCATGCCACTTTCTAGTCACTTCAGCACCAGTATATCTGAAGGAGCATCTCCACCCCATCAATCTACCCAGACACTGAGGTCCAGCGCCGAGGGCCTTCTGGCGGTTCCCTCATTACGAGAAGCCAAGCTACAGGGAACCAGACAGAGGACCTTCTCGGTAGTGGCACCCACCCTGTGGAATGCCCTCCCACCAGAAGTCAAAGAGAACAACAACGACCAGACTTTTAGAAGACATCTTAAGGCAGCCCTGTTTAGGGAAGTTTTTTATGTGTTTCAGGTTACTGGTTAGTATTTCTAGTAGGGCTGTTTCCCATACTACTTGGTACCATTGGTCTATGTTTATTCCTGACAGGTCTTTCCATTGTCTGGTTTTCTTACAGGCTGTCTCTTCTCCTTTCTAGATTCTCTGGCGTTGCTATGGTCATACGGTGGTTGCTGCTTTCTCAGAGCTGGGAAGGAATTTCCCCTGCTTTGCAGGTTTTGCCTTCCCCCATATCAATTGTCACAACTTTGGCGATTTTAGGCATTGGGCAGAATCCTTTAGTCCAGGGGTGGCAACTCCCAAGAGACTGTGATCTACTCATAGGTAGGAGGTAAAATGTTGAGCTTTTTTTAGGGGAGCCATAGTTGTTCAGCTTCTTTGGGGGTGACCTTGGGCTAGTCACACTTCTCTGAAGTCTCTCAGCCCCACTCACCTCACAGAGTGTTTGTTGTGGGGGAGGAAGGGAAAGGAGAATGTTAGCCGCTTTGAGACTCCTTTGGGTAGTGATAAAGCGGGATATCAAATCCAAACTCCTCCACCTCCTCCTCCTCTTCTTCTTCTTCGTAGAGCAGCTTGCGAGCGCTGGGTGACAGCAGCATTATTCTTGGTGCACAGTGGCAGGGCAGGCAAAATGCCCATGAACTTGGGGGGCAACCCCCTCAAATACTTTTTTGGGGGGGACCCCTGGCTCCACAGCGAGGTGCTTCTTGTGATCCTAAAATCTCTGGCAATAACAACATCCCTCCCCTGGGAAGGGGAAAATTTTGCCACACCCCTCCTCCTCTGGAAGGAATGGAGAGGTAGCATCTCCCTGGGTAGAACATTAAGGCCTTAGGGTGATTTCACCCAGTGAGGAGAGACAAACCCTTCAAGCCTGCTCTGTCCCACACTTTTTTTCTTGTCACCCACTCTTCCACCCTTTTGTAGTGTGGGCCTATAGGCTAGTTGTCTGTTTTCCAGGGTCCGAGTATGAATTGGGGTATGGGGAGTGTGTATGATGTTTGTCTGTTGGTGTTCCTTCAATGTGACTAATGGGCATGTCAGGATCTTACATCCAAGTTCCATGCAGTAGTGAGGAGGAAGGAATCTTAGAAACCTCGCCATGGGCACACAGTGTGTGGCTGTTAACTTGTCCAGGGGATGTGGGTAGAAATTACCCCCATCTATTAATGAACACCTGCCCAAACTTAACTTGATTTGGTTACATTGGTTGAATCTGACTTATTGTTTTGCAGATCCTCAATCGTTATATTTCTTAAATGTAACCTATTTACCCACATATTCGTTATCTTGACTTTCTTCCTTGTGTGCTGGCAAGCTCATGTGGGAAGCAGTTTGGTTGTTTTATTATAACCCTTATCCAGGCAGGGAAGGATGAGAGAAACTGCGTGAGCTTTCAGCATCTTACTATAATAGTACTCCCATTCCAAAGCCCTGATGACACACAAGCATTTCACTCAACACAGGCAGTAATGGAGCCATCACCAGGGAAGGGCTGGAACTGAGTGTCCTCTAAAGTTGGCTTACATCAAACAACACTTCCTATTCCCATTACAAAGAATACAAATTCTCAAACATGACACCTGCTCTACCCAAGGCGGTTAACAAGAACCTTCCCTTTGACAGCATCATGGGAAGATGTGGAATTTAGCCACATGAACACCTGGGCAACCTTTGCAACCAACAGCCAAGTGCCTTCATTTCCAGCAAAGCCAATTGATGTTAATTTAATTTATCAGTGGTGTGTCATCCAGGAGATTTGCCATCAAATTAACACTGGTTCCAACAACTCAATCAGCAACTAATGTCAAAGACGGCAGAGCTTCCTCTAATCATATTCCATGTGCAATGCCATTGTTTAATCATGCCTTTCCCCACCTCTAGGGATGGGGGAAAGAAGACATTTCAGTGTTGGGTGTTTCACGGTGATGATGGTTTGGAGGCTGTTTTTTTTAATATTAGAACAGGACACTTATAGTTGTATCCCACTAGTTTTACTCAGAGTAGACCCCCTGATATTAATGGGCCTAAGTTAGTCATGTCCAATCATTTCAATGGGTCTATTCTGAATAGGTCTAAAATTAGACACAACCTTCAGAGCTGTCGAAATAAACCAATGGCATAGCTTTAAAAAAACGTAGGGTTGTAGCCACTGCTAGTCCAACTTAGAGTAGACCCACTGAAATGAATGAACATGAGTAAACTAGGCCCTTTAATTTCAGGGGGTCTACTTTGAGTAAAACTTGGTAAGATATAACCCATAAATTATCTTTTGATAGGTATTTTCCCACTAACTGCATTGGAACATAAAAAAGAGGAAATAACCAGCATGAGTTTTGTGTGTGTGTGTGTTTCTTTGGTCTGGGGGAATGAATTTCAGGTTTAGCGCTTAGTGAGTTCAAGGGGTCTTATCTCCATTTCCCAGTTATTCCCCATTATCCGCAGTTCTTCGGTTCTTATTCACTGCTGAGACTTTTGTTTAGAAAAAAAAGACAAGTGAGGGGGATAAAATAGAGATGTGTAAAGGTGGTGCAGTATGTAGAGGACATGGGCGTACAGAAGATCCCCCCCCCCCACACACACACCAGCCTTGCTTCTCACCTTCCATGAGTGTTCTTTGCTGGGCTGGAATGCATCCTTGAACCCTAACGAAGCCTCTTGATTGCCTGGACAGAGAGAGGCGTGCGAGTGTCAATAGAAGCTAGCACACGGATTGCACTGCCTACTTTGCTTCTGGTCTCACCCACCACAGGCATGTGATCCTCAGAATGCTGCCCCAAAAGGGAATGTGGCCCTTAGCTGAGAAAGGTTCCCTCCTGGGGTTAGAACATATATATTTAAAATCAGCTTTACATGTCTCTGGTATGTTTTGAACAGCCTCTGGACACACTTTCCACCAGCTCTTGGCTTCTGCTCTGAAGCATCGTTCTGCAGGAACTGCTACACACCTGTGCCTACGGTAATTGTTTATTTCTTTGTTTGTTGTTGTTACTGCTCCAAGAAAACAAAAGTGATTAGGAGCTCCATCAATTCAGAGGGTAGGAGGGAAGAGCTTTTTGTTCCTTATAATTACTACTTTGTTGATTTCCCCCACCCTGAACATCTTTTAGAGATTAAGTTCAATTAGGAAGCAGATGGCACTGAAATGTCGTCAAACATTTCGGACAGGCAGAAAATTACTGGCTTAATTATGTTAATAATTAAAGTTTATATTTACACCTGATCAGCCAAACAAGGATGGAAATACCAATTTCAGGGTTTGTTATGATCCCTGTCAGGGTGTCAACCTGGAACAGCAATACTTGCTACATCTTACTTTCAGATGTTGCTTCTGCAGCTAAAAAAAATGTTGCAGAAACCTAAAGCAGGGAATGCATTCCATAAGGGAATCTTGCAGTTGCAACCTTTGTTATACCAGGTCACAGCCAGACACATCTAGACTAGAGCTGAGATGAGCAGAAAAGCTTTTACACTCATAGTTTTTCTCCAGCATGAAAGTGGAGATTCTGAAGGGAAGGAGGTCTCATAAAACCATTAAAAAGTGTGCATGGTTAAACTATGAAATTTGCTTCTACAGGTGAAACTCGAAAAATTAGAATATCGTGGAAAAGTCCATTTATGTAAGCAATTGTTTTCATTAGCTACTGGAGTTTAATATATGAGATAGACTCATGACATGCAAAGCGAGATATGTCAAGCCTTTGCTTGTTATAATTGTGATGATTATGGCGTACAGCTGATGAAAACCCCAAAGTTGAGATTGTTAATTTGGGGTTCTCATCAGCTGTACGCCATAATCATCACAATTATAACAAATAAAGGCTTGACATATCTCGCTTTGCATGTCATGAGTCTATCTCATATATTAGTTTCACCTTTTAAGTTGAATTACTGAAAGAAACGAACCTTTCCACGATATTCTAATTTTTCGAGTTTCACCTATACAAGAGGTAGTGATGCCCACCAACCTGGATGTCTTTGAAATAGGATTATATAAATTCATTGAGAATAAGGTTGTCAATGGCTACTAGCCTGGTGGTTATTGTGTGCCTCTGCTGCTGGAGGGAGTATGGCTCTGAACACCAGTTGCTAGGATTCACAAATGGGGAAGGGGCTGTAACGCTCAGGTCTGCCATTTGGGCTTCCCCTAGGCATCTGGTTCATGCCTACTCCTCAAAATTGTTCTTATCATCCCATTTCCCTAACAGAGGCCCTTCTAGTCCAGCATTCTATTGCAACATTGGCCAACCAGATGCCTCTTGGAAGCCAGTTAGCAGGTCCTGAGTGCAAAAACACTCTCCCCACTTTTCAGATGCTGATATTCAGAGGCATACCCCTCTAATTCCTGAGGCAGTGAACAGTCACCATGGCTAGAGGCCATTGGTAGTCTTATCCTCCATGAAATTATCTATTTCTCTTCTAGTCATGCAAATTGGTGGTCATCACCACACCCTACGGGAGCGAATTGCATTGGGTAATGTTCTCCGTTTTATCTTTTCTGAATTTTATTTCTTTATTTTATTAACAAGATTTATATACCACGTGATTATAAAAAAACAAAACCTTCAAGAGGTTGACGAAAATAGAAAACCAAACATTAAATTACTGATTTAACCAGGTACTTAAAAACAACCAAAAGATTATTAAAATCAACAGTAGGTAAAATAAATAAATAAAATGCATGTAACTTCTACACATCTGGATAGATTTACCTAAACAAAAATGTTTTAAGCGGGCTCTACAAGGAGTGAAGTGAAGATAGCTCCCCGACGTCTTCCAGCCAGACTAGAATTTACATCCACCTGGGCCAGTCAGAGTTATTTGATTTGTGGAGGCCAGCACTACTCATGCCTAATATCCCACACACTGACCGGTGAAATGAAATAAATTGTATGTGCTGGTGTCAAAATTATAAAAGAGCTGGATAGACCTCCACAGGGCCACCAACCACCTCAAACCTCTAAGTGTTGTCTGAAGGGAAGCAGGCGGTCTTTCATATATCTGGGGTCTGTGCTATTTAGAGCTGTAGTGTGAGCAACTTGAACTGGGCCATCAGACAAACTGGCAACAAGTGCACCTGTTTTACAGCATGAGTTACGTGAATTCTAAAAAGAACTCCAGCTAGTAATATATATATGCCGTGGAATGTTAACACTTAACTCAGAGATTCCATGTAGCTGCTGCGGATGATTGCAATGATAGCCACATCGCGTAATTCCCTTTTAAACTGGTATGTGTGACATAGCCCCTGCATGGATAAGCATTGTGCAATCTTGGGATTTCTGTAACTGTTCAAGACAAATTACCTCCAGTCTTAGAAACATAAATGCACAAGGACTAAATCGTCCTAATGGTTATCCTCCAATGTGTTTATGCCAAAACATATTCATTTATTTTATCTGTAAAACTAGCACTTTTATAAGTCTTCTGCACTTGCCAGCAAGCAATCCTTTGGTGTGACAGCAGCTACTCTCTAGAACTTGGTTCTAAGTCTGATGACGGACAAATACACCGATTTCAATTTCTCTCAGTTTCTCATTTTTCCAGTCTTCAGTTCTCCACATTTATGCAATGCTTTGTGTTTATTGTTTTTTAAAGTCCTCACAGAAATTTGCGAGGGGAACTGAATACAGATATATAGATCACCTGTGTGGGTTAGTTAATAAAAGAATGCACTGGTTGCCTATATCCAGAAATGTGGGGCAAGCGAACTCCAGTAAGAGAGAGAGGCCCAGCAGCAGAGTTTTAAAGTCACAAATGCAAGCAGCAGTGTAGTTTGGAGATTTAGGCTGCTAAAGCTTTTAAATACCCTATTTAAGGCACCAACAGTTCTTCTCCATTTGTACCTCTCTCACAATGATTTGGCAAGTTTCAGTGCTTTACAGTCATACCTTAGGTTGTGAATGCCGCGGGTTATGTTTTATCAGGTTGTGCTCCGCGCCAAACCCAGAATTACCAGAACTGGTTACTTTCGGGTTTCGGCGCTCACGCATGTGCAAAACCACCAAATTACATCACGCGCATGCGCAGACGCAGTGCTGCGTGATACGAATGCTGCGGGTTGCAGACATGCCTCCGTCACGGATTACATCTGCAACCCAAGCATCCATTGTACTTACAAGCCCCAAAGATCAGATTCATGCATTGTTCCATGCAGCAGCAAGAAGAACACAGGTAGAAAGTTATTGGTTACAAAACACAGAAAAATACTTCAAGCCCATGACGGGATGAGCTCCCATTGCTTGGTCCCTGTTTCTGCCAACCTAGCAGTTCGAAACCACATCAAAGTGCAAGTAGATAAATAGATACCACTCTGGCGGGAAGGTAAACGGCGTTTCTGTGTGCTGCTCTGGTTTTGCCAGAAGCGGCTTAGTCATGCTGGCCACATGACCTGGAAGCTGTACGCCGGCTCCCTCGGCCAGTAAAGCGAGATGAGCACCGCAACCCCAGAGACATTCACGACTGGACCTAACGGTCAGGGGTCCCTTTACCCTTTCCCTTTACCCTAGTAAATGCATTACATGGGTGGGGAACTGCATTGCAAAATTTGGAATAGTTGGAATTTCAAAGGATGGGTGTGTTTCTTTTTGTATAGTGTTCCAGAAAATGTTGATTCAGTAACTTGGCCTTTAAACTGAACTAAATTGAATTTCTGCCCCATCCCTTATCTAAGTTACGCACACACACCCTAGATACCATGGCAGTCAGCCCCATCAGCTAGTAAAGAACAAGGGACTTGTGTTGTGCTTGTGGGTTTCCCTTGGGTAGCTAGCTGGCCCCTGTGGGAACAGGATTATGGGCTAAATGGAACATTGGCTTGATCCAGCAAGTTCTTCTTATGGTCTTATATAAGAAGAACCCTCCTGAATCAGAGCAAAGGTCCATCAAGTCTAGCTTTTTATTCCTCCGGTTTCCAAGCAGATGCCAATCAGAAAACTCAGGAACACTGTTTTTTGTGTTGGTATGTATTGCATTCAGAAATATTTCCTTTTGGCCTTCTTGCCTCTTGGTACCAAGCGAGTGCTTTCTTTCTGATTGAGAAGGGGCTTCTCCTCTCTCAGCATCCGTCTCCCCTCCACGTATCACTTGAGGTTTGGTGCTTCCAAGGTCAGTGGCAAACAACTTGACCCAAATCCCTTTTAATGAAAAGAAGCTTTTTTCCCTGCCATTTGGCTGATAGCAGCCAAAGGAGCTTTCTTCAAGATAATAATAAATATAACCTTGGAGACAGAAACAGCTCACAATGGCTTTGATTCTGTGAGCCGTTCCTGTCTAGAAGGGGACACAATCACTTCTTGGAATTGAAAGGAACATATTTGCTGCATAATAGTCGATTTAGAACAGCAGGAAAGGCCTCCTTGTACACAACCCATCTGGTGGTGATGGTGAATTCAAGACGTATGCTGCCCTTCCTTCCTAAGGAGCCCAGGGCAGTCAATACACCCATAATGAAGCAATTAAATGAAAAAAATAAATAAAAATAAAATCATTTTCTCAACAAGTGATCTCAGGGTTGCCAGGAACAGCGTCTTTCAGCCATGAAATGCCTGGGTAAACAGAAATGTTTTTAAATTTGTTCTGAAAGTACATAAGGAGGGAAGGAGACAAACCTCACCTGGAGTGCATTCCACAAAAGGGGAATCATAGAATTGTAGAGTTGGAAGGGATCCTGAGAGTCATCAACCACTTGCAATGTAGAAATCTCAACTAAAACATCCATGACAAATGGCCATTCAAACTCTGCTTAAAAACCTCCAGGGAAGGAGAGCCAGCCACCTTCTGAGGGAGCCCGTTCCAATACCGAACAGCTCTTACTGTCAGAAAGTTCTTATCTTGCCCAGGGCAACCCAAAGTGACTTGCAACCAAACAAGCACAATAAACTCCGCACAGATATATTAAAACCAAAAGGAAAGAGAAATGCATTTAAAAAATCCCACTCACTTCTAAAAAGCCACAGTATTTTAGTTGAAATCTCCTTTCTTGTAACTTTAATCCATTGGGTTCTACCCTCTGGAGCATAAGAAAACTTACTCCACCTTCCATTTGACAGCCATTTAGATATTTGAAGATGTTCATCCTCTCATTCTCTTCTTCTCCGAGTTAAACATACCCAACTCAACCATTCCTCATAAGGCTTGGTTTCCAGCCTTGGTTACCCTTAATCATATGGGTAGCCCTCCTTTGCACATGTTGTAGCTTGTCAATTCCTTCCTAAAATTGTGGTGTCCAAAACTGGAAACACCACTTACTACTGAAAAGGATTTACAACAGGTCAATGTCAACTAGGCAGACCCCAGTATTGGCCCCACCAGTGCCTCACTTGTCTATTGTATGAGATAGTTGATACTGGGGAAGGGAGAGACAAACCTGACCTGACCCATTAGCCAGAAAAGGACCAGTTGCAGGGAACTAGACCTGTCAGTTGCAATGGAGTTCCAGTGTGGTGTAGTGGTTAAGAGTGGTAGACTCGTAGTCTGGGGAACCGGGTTCGTGTCTCCTCCTCCACATGCAGCTGCTGGGTGACCTTGGGCTAGTCACACTTCTTTGAAGTCTCTCAGCCCCACTCACCTCACAGAGTGTTTGTTGTGGGGGAGGAAGGGAAAGGAGAATGTTAGCCGCTTTGAGACTCCTTCGGGTAGTGAAAAGCGGGATATCAAATCCAAACTCTTCTTCTTCTTCTTCTCTTCTTCTTCTTCTTCTTCTTCTTCTTCTTCTTCTTCTTCTTCTTCTTCTTCTTCTTCCATGTCCTTTCCTCTCTCTGTTGTTTGCTCTCTGAGTGACCACTGAAGCTTTGCAGTTAAAAACCAGGGCGTACTCTGTACAGTGATCACTGCTCCAGACCACACACCATCACTGAAATTTGTTTGTTTGTTTGAAGCACGTGTATACAACTCTTCACTGGGGGTTAGGCTATATTCACTGAATATATGAACCACTTCTCATAACAAAAAGTCCTGAAGTGATTTACAACAAGAATGAAATACAATAACAAAAATGCATAAACATATTAAAAACATAAGCAGTTCATAAAAGGAAATACATCCTAACAAACTGAAGGCATGATGGGGGAAAAAACTGACATCAAAATTTGTTACAGACTAACAAAAATCCATATAGTATATAAAAATAATGTTTTGGAACCTAGTAACAATGAAAAACAAGCTCTTTCTAATATTCAAAGCAAAATAATACAAACACAGTGTATACTGACAAGATATGAACAAAAACTACAACTCACGACATATCAGAGAACCCATAGGAGCCAACTTCTAGGGGTCAAGGTCTCCCCATAAAATATTTGAGGGGGCCATCCTCCCAAAGTTGTTAGGCACTATCATTCAAATGGTGTGTGTACTCCATGCCTTGTGATCAATTGGGTGGGGTGGGGTTTACCTGCCACCCCAATATTTTATTTAAGTTTTCACCCCTAAGAGAACACAAATGTGTTTTGACCTTGGTCTTCCTCCATGGTTTCTGTACACTGGACATAAAAACTGTTTGGCATGAAAGCATAAAAGCCTCTTGCCTCAAACCTTATTTTCTTTCCCACCCTTTAGCCTTACCAGTTCTGCTTTTATTTCTGATTTATATTAGGGTTGGGGATTCCTTTTCAGCTTGGGAGTTGCAGTACCCTCTATGCAACCCTTTACCAGGGATGGGTGGGCCAGTCCAGTGACAAAGTTGGGTGCAGAGAGGCCTGGTATCATGTGTTGGCCCAATGCCAGAACCCATAGGGAAAGGCTGAAGGCTGGTCAATGATTGCTAGACCACAGCCAGCTTCTAGTGAGCAACTTGCTCCAGCAAAAGAAGGGAGCAGACTAAGGCCTTTCATTCCTCTGCCTGCAGGCTATATCCTTTAGGCTCCAATTCCTTGTGGAGCACTTAAAAGCTTTTAAGGGCAACCCCTCTGACTTGAAGATTGCCACTCCTCCTTCATTCCACGACCTCTTTCCAGGTATACTTTCAGCACTGCTGGACTGGTGGTGTGCAGTGAGAGATATCTGGGTCTTCAGGGGAAAGTGTCTGGGAGGGTTCTGGTGTTCTGGGAGGTTTCTCTGGGAATTCTGAACCAACCACTTCAAGGGCTATGATCTCCTTGTCTTCCACAGTTAGCTTTGAGCTCTGACCCAGCCTTGGCTCCCCATCTGGTGCCTTGAAGCTTCTGACCCTGTGTCCATATCTTTGCTGGATATGGTGTATGTGTGTGAGATGGCACCGGGGGGGGGCTCTTTTGGCTCACCAGCCCTGATTTATATTCTTCATGCCCAGCATCAGCACTTGAAAGCTTTGGGAGTGTGCAGGAGCCCCCAGCATCCTGACCCAATGCCACAGTTGTCTATGCTTAGCAGCGCTGAGCTGTATCCCATGTTGTTGTGTTCAGAATAGACCCATCGGAATTGATGGGCTCGTCTAACTTGGGTCCATTCATTTTAGTGGGTCTACTATGTGTATGACTGGTACTGGATACAACCCATGGTCCTGGATTAGGAGTGAAGTTGGAAGCAACAATTTCTCTCTGAAATATACTGGAAAACAGAAAATCTTTGGATATTCTGAGAAAATGGAATGGCAGCTGTCTGGAACTGGTGGCGGAATCAGCTGTGCCACTGCTACCTGCAGCAGATGCAAAAGCTGAGTTGAAGCCATCAAATCAAATCAAGAACACACAAAACCAATAAGAAACAAATTGCATGTGAGTCTAATGAATGAGAAATGAAACAAATGCAATTTTAGTGAATGAATGATGAAACTAAAATGGGTTTCAGTCATGAAAACCAATGGGGTATCATACAAACAAAAAACCTTGCAAGCTCCTAGCATTCATTCAGATAAGCAACAGATTGCTGGATGATTTCTCTCCCTCTGTCTCCCTCCCCCCTCCCAACTATGTTTCACCACCACTCAAAATTTGCAAAGGCACACAGATTCTCCACTGCTTGTTGATCAGTCAAAATGGCAGACAACACAAGTTGGGAATCTTAGGCCAAGGAGCTGAATGCAGATCCTCAGAACCCTTCCACACGTCCCTCTTTGACTCTACTGATTTACACCCCAAGTGCTCTTGCCTGGCTAGAATGGGACTTGAAATCTGATCAGGGAATAATTAATTTTTGCACTCTTTACATCTGCACCTTTGGCATACTTGAAGCTTGCAATTTATGTGGGGATTACACTATGAGAATTGTGATTAAAGCAAAAATTGCACAAAGTCAAAACACATTGGGTGGTATTGCAAAAGTCATTCCAACCCTTTTTAAATGTTAAATATTTTTTTTTTGCCATGAATGCAAAGCTGAATGCACACGTTAAATGAACGTAAATTGTGGGCTTACTGTATATACCTTAAAGCAAACCTTATGACTAATACTGTGCTTTAATTGTTGTAACCTTATGGTGTCCTGAGACCTTATGGTGAAGGATGGGTAACAAAATAATTGTTGTTGTTGTTGTTGTTATATCTTCAGGGTTGAGATTGAAGTAAACCCTGGGGGTGTGAACTTGTTTTGATGTCAGCACTTAGAAGGCATAGCTTTATGTTTGGTAAATGTTTTTTAAAAAAATTCAATAAAGTTTCTTAAAAGAATAAGAAAATAATAATGATAAATGTCTTTTGCTCTTCTGGATGGAAGTTAGAGTAGGGTTACCAGATGTCCCCATTTCCCGGGGACAGTCCCCGGATTTACGAATAAGTCCCCGGACAAATTCCATCCCTGGAATGTCCCCGGATTTCATCTAATGTCCCCGGGAAATGCAGCAGCGGCAGTCTCAGCAGCCCGGAGCAGTTGGCTCTGGCTGGCTTCAGGAGCTGCTCGGAAGTCCCCATATGATGGTGGCGCAGGGGCTCTAAGATGCAGCTTCCGGGCTGCCTCCACCTTCCCTGACCCCAGCAACTAAGCTGTGAAGGGAGGCTTCACGCTGCCTATCAGAGCTTGCATGCAAGCAGGAGGGGGCAGGGATCTCTCAGGCAACGGGAAGCCTCCCTTCCCAGCTGAGGGATCCCCGCCCCCTCCTGCTTGCATGCAAAGGAGGCATCGTGCTGCCCAAGCCTGGCCGCCACTGCTGTTCTCGGCCCTCCTTCTCTGCCTTCCATGCCTACCCACCGCGCACCGCTTCCCCACCACCACCAAAGAACCAATAATTCAGGGGCTGCCCAGGCTCATGGAGAAAGGAGATGGAAGCCTCGGAAGAAGGGGAAACATGGCGGTTGAGGTCAAGGCGGCGGCCGCCCCTCTGCCACCCCCATCGCTGCAGCATGAACATCCCAAACGTACTATGTATGTATGTATGTATGTATGTATGTATGTATGTATTTAATTAAAGTGTCCCCGCATTCATTGAAAAAAATCTGGTAAGTTAGAGAGGAATGCAAGTGTGTTTAGAAACTGCCTACCGCAGTGTACTCATTGCTCCACTAATTTTCTGCCTGTGACCTTGCCCACAGCTGGCCCTCAGACAGCTGCCTAGAAAGGAATGTGGCCCTCATGAAATGCAACCATTCTCCAACTTTAAAGATGGAAGTCATGCAACTTGCACACAATGGTTTTACACTTTTAAGTAGTCCCCAAATGAGCAATGTATCAAAGTTTTTTCTCGTCTGTAACTTCTTCATTTAATGGGTTAGTAACCACTTGGAGAAAAAGAAAGGACCCATTAATACCCATGAACTTTGCTATAAAAGTTAATTATTATGATTATGATCTGCCTAAGGCAAAAGCCAGTCTGGACCAGAAAACGGTAACAATGAATAGGTTTACCTTAGCTCCCATTAGGGATGCTTCCGTTTGAATTTCTCTCCAGATCCAGGAGTGTTGATGGATGCCTTGTTCTTTTCAACATGGAACCAGTGCACAATGGATTATCAGTTGTTGTTTGGGGTTCTTCGGTTTCATTCCCCCCCCCCCGGACATCCCACCCTTTGGCTTGTTGAAGCAGGGCTAAAACAGACGGGACCTCAGGCTCAGGGAACAATTGTGGCCCAGTTGTACGTCGGCTCCCTCAGCCACTAAAGCGAGATGAGCGCCGCAACCGCCTTTCTTTCTGGCCTCTGGGACTGAGGGTTGTTTTCGTATTGAAACCGGGAGTGGGATACATTTTTCAACCTGAAGGCCACATTCCCCTCTGGGCAACCTTCTGGGGGCAACATGCCAGTGACAGGAGGGTTAAGAGGAGTCCCGAGGGTGGCAACAGGAGAATGGGCCTTTTCTACGGTGTTCCCTGTTTGTAGGATGCTGTCCCCAGGAAGGCCTAAAGATGCCTAAAGATATGTAAGTGGACAAACAGTGCAGCTCCTTGAGCAAAGATGTAACATCTCCTCAGGGCACCTTCATTACATAGTTTTAGGTACCAAACATTCCTCTTCTTGGAGGTCTTTGGCAAATTAAGCAACCTATGGCCTTTTAAACTGTGGAAGAGGGTAGCGTTTCTGTTCGCTATTATGCTATATAATTTTGTGTTTTTATATAGCAAACCACTTTGTGATCTTGAAATAAGGGCAGTATAGAAATGTAATAAGTAAGTAAGTAAGTAAGTAAGTAAGCAATAATAAAGAGACAGGGCAATGATATTCTATATAGTGCAGATTAAATAACTAATACATTGTTCCTAAATAAAGGTTAATAAACCTTAATGAAGATAAATGAAACCACAACATGCTAATATGTTATTTGCTGCCTCATTTAACTTTCACTCCTTGGATTATGAACAGCTTAACTATTGTAAGCAGTCAATATGGTTATTCGTAAAGGGTGTTAAAATCTGTATTTTTGTAATCCATACAACCAACAAAGGGGATGGGCGAAGATGTAGTAAGAATCCTAAACAGGGAAGGCTTAAAGATAAAATATGGTGCATCTATAAATTTATTGCATTAAATAACTTGTCATATATTTACTAAAAGAGTATTGTTACACTTTCAGCTTGACCGCTTTCAATTTTTTCAGGATTGACACCCCATGTTTATTTCTTTTTCTTTTACACACAAAAAGTCTATGAGAGATATCCAGTCTTTAACAAATGTTAACAATGATTTTTCTCTGATTAAACATGTCAATTTTGCCATCTCAACTAACAACCAGTTTTCTACTGGTTCTCATAATGGGTCCTTCCATCTTTGTGTATATAAAAAGTCTTGCAGCTGGAATCATATTGTTGTAACAAAGTTCCATAGTCCTTTTCTAGCTGTATATCCATGTCCCAGCAGGAAGAGTTCTGACTTCACTTGAAAATCAATCTTCAAAATTCTCCATATCAAAGTATGTATTCGTATCCATTTTTTTTTTGGCTTTTTTGCATGTTCACCAAGCATGATAAAATGTCCCCTCGTGTTCTTTACATTTCCAACACATATTTGGAATATTTTTACACATTCTAAATAATTTCTCAGGGGTTAAGTACCAATGAAATATCATTTTATTAAAAAAACATTTTAAGTCATATCACAGTATATATTTTAACCTTTTAGTCCACATATGTTCACATTGTGCCCATTTAATTATACAATCTTTCCCCCCTTGCATTTCACAATTCAGTAATTTATACATTTTCACAATAATGTTCATTATCTATACCTAACTTAACTTTAAAAATTGTCCTTTTTTTGTTCTATACCAAAAGTCTTTTTATCCAACTTAATCTCTCAACCAATTGCAAATGAGCAAACCATTGGAGACTATAACCTTCTGTTATTGTTCCCTTGATTTAATTTTAGTCTCTGTTCTACACTAATAATTCCTGATATGTCAACCATTTCTCATTACCTATTGTCTCTCTTCTATGAAACACCTGTGTTGAAATTCATATAAAACCTAGATTTGTATCTATTCTAGACTCTCAATACAGAACATCTAACAAAATGATTTTTGAAGTCCACATCAACTTTAACCTTGTCATACCACATATATCCATGTCATCCAAACCTTAAATCATGACATTCTAATTCCAAAATTCTCCTTTTTTCTTTTTAGTCTCCCATACTAAGCAACAAGTGGCAAAGTACAATTTCAAATCAGGAATTCCCAGTCCTCCCTTTTCTTTCGCATCTTGCAGTACTTTTATTTTAACTAATGGCTTTTTGTCATACAAACTTAGATAAATCTCTCTGTCACTCTTTAAATGGTAAATCATTATTCACAATAGGTATTGTTTGAAATAGAAACATCATTCTAGGCACAATATTCATTTTTATCACTGAAATTCTATCAAGCAACAACAATTTTAACTTCTCCCATTTTGACATATCTTTTTTTAAGTTCAGCCCATGTTTTGACATAATTAGTCATGTTAGTCATGGTTATAACCAAGTACTTTTTATTTTTAATTTGAAACCCTGTTTTCTCCATCAAAACCTTCTGATCTTCTCTTGTCATATTCTTTGTTAACATCCCCCCACCATGGTTAATATTAAAGCCTGCTAGTAAACCAAACTATTTCAGTTTATCCATAAGAACCCCTGCTGCCTGTAGCGGGTTTCCTTAAATTAACATCAAATCATCAGCAATTGCTTTTAATTTATATCTTTCCTTTTAAAACTTTATTCCCATAATGCTCTCATCTTGTCTAATATCTCTAAGCAAGATATTGAAGACCAGGATGAAAAGTCACAGATTTTAATGAGAATCCTTGCCTTGTCGCCTTCTGTATATCACAGGGTTTAGTCAAATCTCCATTTTCCGTTATCTGTGCTGTTTGTGTTGTTTAAATTTATTTTACCCATCTAATAAAATTATTTCTAAAGTTTTTTTAGAATTTTATTTACGGCCATAGGCCCATACAAGTAAAAAAAACACATAGATAACAGCTTGTGCAAGTGGGAACAACAGCCGCTAAAACCCACAGTAACAATAAAATACAATAAAATAGAATGGCATACTAGCCTTAGCTAGCTTGTAGTGCTCCTTGGCGTCGCTTTTGGGTAAGGACAGCGACCAGGAACCTTGCCACTTTCAGGGTCGTATGAGTATCCTTATCCTGCAAGATTTGGGCGAGGTGGAATTCTGGTGGGGTGCCCTCTAGTTTCTGTATGATTGATCCCAGCAAATTTGCCCGTGGCACGTTGAACAAGGGGCAAGCGAACATAATGTGCTGGAGAGACTCCAGTGTCTCCTTATCACATTCGCACATGGCGGAGGCTTGGCCCTTTGAGAATCTATGTCTCAGGACGTTGGAGGGAAAAACATTGAACCTCGCTTTGGTGAAGGCCAGTCTATGGACAACAGTCGAAAGGGAGGAGAGGTATGATGGAACGCAGTAAGTTAAGGTGATACCGATGTTCTGGGGCGAACAAACACCTCCCCCCAGCATATAATTTCGCTGTAGATCGATGTCATCCAGTCTTTGGCGGATCAGTCTTTGAGCAGTAATTTGATCTAATTTTAGGGAATCTGAAGGAGAGATTCCATAACTCAGGAGTTTGGCATGAATTCTACTAGTCCAAAGGCTAGAGAATTCATCTCGCCATAAGCATTGGACAAGGTAGTGGCTTGGTAATCTATGCCACAATGTTAACCAATAATTGAAGACTTGCTTCCACAGGCAAGTTTCTAAGGATGCAATCTTCTTCAATTCATTGAAAACTTCCAAAAAACCCCAGTTCAGGTTGTCAAAGGCCTTTTCTGCATCCAAAAAAATCAGAGCAGCTTGCTTTTCGTTATGATGATTCAAATATTCCAAAATGTCTAATGCATTTCTCTTAAATGTCTGTTAGGCAAAAATCCATGTTGATCATAGTGATTAAGTTCCTGTAGAATCTATTTTAATCTTTCAGCCAATATCAATGTAAATTGTTGTTGTTGTTCAGTCGTTCAGTCATGTCCGACTCTTCGTGACCCCATGGACCAGAGCACGCCAGGCACGCCTATCCTCCACTGCCTCTCGCAGTTTGGCCAAACTCATGTTAGTAGCTTCGAGAACACTGTCCAACCATCTCATCCTCTGTCGTCCCCTTCTCCTTGTGCCCTCCATCTTTCCCAACATCAGGGTCTTTTCTAGGGAGTCTTCTCTTCTCATGAGGTGGCCAAAGTACTGGAGCCTCAACTTCAGGATCTGTCCTTCTAGTGAGCACTCAGGGCTGATTTCTTTGAGAATGGATAGGTTTGATCTTCTTGCAGTCCATGGGACTCTCAAGAGTCTCCTCCAGCTCAATATAAATAGTTTATAGTTATTATTCAGCAAGGAGATAGGTCAATCATTTTTCACTAGTCACATCTTGAAATCTCTGTAGTTATGTGTAATATTGGCCCCTCTCCAGCTGTCTGGTATTTTACCACTTTGTAAGATATCATTCATTGTCTGTTGCAAGGATTGTAGGAGTTCCTCTTCAAAAGTTTCATAGTAGACAGCCAATAATCCATCCAGACCCTGTACCTTTCCCCTCCCCCTTTTTTTGCTTTTTAATAGCATCACATAGCTCCTGAATAGTTATAGGATGATTCATTATTTGTCTTTGATAATCAGAAAGTTTTGGTAGTTGTTGTCTCTGCAAATATTCAGTTATTTTTCTTTTAGATAATATTTGACCTTTATACAACTTAGAGTAATATTGATGAAATACTTTTTCATATTTGTCATATCTGTTATTACAGTGTTCCCTTTGTGTAATTTCAATATCACCTTCTCTTTTTCTTTTCTCAGTTATTATGCTAACTATTTTGCAGGTTTATTAGCAAATTCCTTTTTTCTGCATATCTCTTGTGTTGTTAGCATGGATAATTCTCTCTGCAGCATCTAAATTTGCCAGTGAATATTTGTATTTGTTGGTGGTTGTTTCAGCTCTTTTTCTTTTGCCTAATTTCACACAGAATCTTTTGTATTTTCCCCTGCATCCCTTTTTTAAGTCGAGAGTTTATGTTGTATAAAGTAATGGGAGAGAGAATTCCTGAAGTGCGGGGTGTGAAACTGCAGCCAGGACCTTGAAATAGTTTTGAGGTGCTATCTTCAGAGGAAAACCTTCAAAGCAGGACCTTATCTGGAAGCCTGTTGTTTGTCCGTTGCTCGAAGCATTTTCCAATATGATAATCATTATGTTTGTGCTATATGGTTCTTAGTAAACCTCGTTGAAATGTACATTGCAATTGCAGTGATATTTTGTCAAACTTTTTCGTAGTACTGAAATTCTCTTTATCAATACATTGTTGTTACAGTTATGGACTTCAGCAGTTTTTGTGCTTGTTATATATAACTGTGTGAGTTTTACAACTGGAACACAACCAGTAGGAAGCTGCTTTAAACCAAGTGAGATCAAGCTCTCCAGGTGTTGATGCAAGGGTCTTTCCCAGCTAAACTTGGAAATAATAGCTACTGAACCCAGGATTTCCTGCATTCAAACCAGGTTTCCAGCTATCAAGATGTGGCACTTTCTTATATTAATATATTAATGCATTGTTGGAATGTAATGTTAAAGTGCTGTCTAAAATGGATATTACTGAAATGGGAGACAAAGGATGAGCAAATATAATCTTCAGTAATACATTGGGCAATAGATAATGTTTATAATATAGATATGGATGTGTGGGAACAATTGTGGATTACGGATATGAAATTTACAGTATGCTATCTTTGGTTTAAGAGAAAACTATATGAAAATGTTGTATAGATGGTATCTAACACTGAGCGAACTGGCAAAAATGTATAAATCAAAATCAAATAAGTGTTGGAATTGCAAAGAGAAAGAAGGTACTTTCTATCATGTGTGGTGGCCTTGTGGTAAGGTTAAAGCTTACTGGGAAATTGAAAAAGGAGTTTAAAATGACATTTGTAAACAAGAAGAAGAAGAAGAAGAAGAAGAAGAAGAAGAAGAAAGAGAAGAAGAAGAATCTTTTCTTCTGGATTAGAGGGGTAGTATCTAAATAGTGTAGCAATTTATTTATGTATGTGACTACAGCGGCAAGAATGTTATTTGTCCAAAAATGGAAAGAAGAAGTCCCAACAAAGAAGAATGGATACAAAACTATGAATATGTAAAAATGGCAAAACTTACCGGAAAAATAAGAAATCAAGTTAACAATTTTTTTATAAAAGAATGGAACTCGTTTATTGAATATTTACAAACAAATTGTAAACACATTCAGCCTAACCTACCCCACAGGGTTGTTGTGAAGATAAAAATGAGGAAGAGGAGAAAACAGTATACACCACCTTGTGCTCCTTGGAGGAGGGTTGGGATATAAATGTAAAAAATACATAAAAATGTATGTGTGTGTGTGTGGCTTTTAGTTCATGCGTCCAATTCTTTATTTCAGCCTTCATCTGCCGCTGTCTGAAAGGTGCAGCAATATCCCCCCCACCCAAGTGTTCACCTTTGTTTGTGTGAGGGTGCATTTTTTTTGGGGGGGGGTGGCTTTGCTTCATGCAGAAAAAAATGAAGCAGCATTGAATCTATTAGTGTCCATAATTGATTGATTGATTGATTGATTGATTGATTGAGGTAGGAAAAGAAATGACTGTCTAACTCCGATCCCCCCCAAACAAGAGTTGAACTAGGAGAAGTTCCCTCAAGATTAGTTCCAGCTTCAGTCAGAGTGATTAGATTTAGAAAATGTGTCACTGCACTTATAATGCAATGGAGCTACCTTCAGTTCCCTTCCACATCCCTTTTCGAAAGTGAGGAAAACCTGAAAATGAAAATCAATGACAGCTGATCATCCTGTATTTCCTAGCTGTATACATGAATTCACAACAGCAAAACCACCTTTATTAATTCTTTTCTTACAGTTTTTGCACAGCAGATGGCAAATGTTTCTCCCTCTCTCACACCCTGATCGTCCACAAATGTAATTAGTTCCCCTCCCCCACCTTCCCTGGCGAGATTCATCTTATGTTGTAATGATGGTGTGAAACTGGAGTGGAGGAGATCTTACATGAAACTTTATTATGGTTACAATAAAGTAGCTTTCCCATTGCTAATTTCCACTCTCAGCATGTGGTTAGGCCTTGGAAAGCCTGGCAGTGATGAAATGTTAACCCCATATGTAACAGTGATGGGTAAAGCTAGCTCCAGGGGAGGTTTGTACATGGGGGAACTCACTAAGGATAAATGCTAAGCATCATATCATTGTGAAGGGTTTTGGGGCAAAATTTTATGTAAAAGATGCACATGTTTGGACTAATGCACTGGAAAACATTGGAAAGCACATATAAAATACGTGTTCATAGCACATCTGATTTAAATATGGATTTTTCAGGCCTTCTTTTTTTTTTTTTTAAATGCTCAGAACAGAACAGGCCCATGACCAATTGCTAGTGAGTTTGAAAACAGGATGGAATTTAGCTGTTTAGTTTAAAACTATCCAATCAAAAATTCAAGATGAGAACTTTAAGGTCAAGGTTAGAGTTTTGACAGGGAAGGTGGCTTGATCCTCTGTTCTGAAGTCTTGATAAAAGTTCATTATGAAAGTAAAAGC
>OFHU01000477.1:0-129404 GCA_900245905.1 Lacerta viridis
TTATTTTGTGAAAATGTCAATAAATTCTGTTTAAAAAAAAAAAAACAGAATTAGACAGTCTCCTCTGTTCCTATGATTAGAACAGACCGATTAAACAGCCCAAATTGGGAAATACAGAGAAGCCGACACACTAGAGATGCCCAGGGGTCCTCTAAATCCTGGAACCAGCACTGGGTAGAAACTTCCCTCACAGACCTAACCTAAGGACAACTTTCACTCTGAAACCCCAAACATCATGAAAATTCATCACAGCACCAGATCTGAGACAAGTACGCGACTGTCCTCTTGTTTTCATTTGTGAGATGCTGGGTGATAAAGAGTTGCTGCTCGGCTATAACCAAGCTAATCTGTGGCTTGAGCTGCTAACATCTGAGACATCTCAAAGGAAATCAATTAGGGAACATAATTTCGCACGAGCCCCAAATGTATTCATAATTTGCTTTTCGCATCCTGGCTACCATTACGGACTGTGCATAGCTGCAATGTGGTTTTCTCTCTCACTCCTTATCCCACCAGCGCCTTATTAGTATGAGTATACGATGACCTGATTCTATCAGAAGAAAAGAAATTCCAGCTTGCTATATGCCTGTCACGATGGGGTTAGGAATCTCATCCTGTGATTTTCCTATCTGCATTCACCTCTGGGGGTTTTCTACCTTTGCACTGAAAATGTCAAAGGTAGGAAGGGAAGTTCAGCTACTAAAAACCTTTTCTTAATAAACCCTTTCATTTCGCTCCCCCCTCATGCTTGACCACACTTCTGCATGCTTTAGGCAAGTGTAGGAAACTGCTGATACCACATCAGACCACTGGTTCATCCAGCTCAGACTGGCGGGGGCTCTCTACAGTTCCAGGCAAAAATCTCTCCCACCCCTACCTTGAGATGCTAGGGACCGAGCCTCAGTCCTTCTGCATGCAAAGCAGATGCTCTACCCATGAGCTGCAGCCCTTAATCTCAAGGTTGAATTACTGCAATGTGCTTTATGTGGGGCTACCCTTCAGGCTGGTCCAGAGGTTGTTGCTTGTGCATAACTCAGCAGCTAGGCTGCTTGTGGGAGCAGACAACTGCCATAGAATCCTAGAATTGGAAAGGAGCCCAAGGATCATCTAGTCCAACCCCCTGCAATGCAGAAATATGCAGCCGTCCCATACAGGGTTTGAACCTGCAACCTTGTCATTGTTATCAGCAGGATCTGGCCGCTGTCATTATCTGGCCGCTGTCATTATCAGCAGGATCAACAGGATCTGGCTGGTCAAATCAGGCCAGTACGCATCATGCAAAATCCTCATCGGTGCACTAACACTAATCCCTACAGATGACCATAGTGCCTGGAGGCAGAGAGGTCATGTATCCACAGCTATGACCAGAGAAGGAATGACCACTGGGAGGAACACAGAGAGAAGAAATGTCAGGCTGCATCTGCATCAGCACAACTGCACCTTCCTCTGCCCCAGCTGCAACAAAGCATGTCTCTCCCGTATTGGTCTCTACAACCACAGCAGACACTGTAACTCTCCAATGGTTTGACTTCACCCCCAAAGGCGCACTCCTCCATTGTCTCCTGAGACAGATGGGTGCCAAAAAGTGCTAACACTCACTGATTCCTGCAATCAAGTTTCAAATTTTCTCAGCAGCAACCCAGTAGAACAGGAAGTAAAGCTGCACCAGTAAAATCCACAGACTCGGGGCTGTGGCTGGGTCAAAACACTCAGTTTGTTATTGCGCAAAGCTTAATGGAATTATGAAATGCTACTCTGAAAGCTTACAGCACTTATAGAGAGCAGATTACATAAAATGCATGGTTTGAAAATAAAACAGCTCCAAAGCCACTTACATGGGATGACATTTGAAGCAACTTAAAGCAAATTGGCATAATTTGTACAAACGAAATTATTACTAATGGTGTGAATTAATAAAATAGCACTGGCAAAGCTTCCAGTCTGCGTAAGGGTGGAATTCAGCGCTGAGATAAGGCAATAACTCCATCATTTCTGCTTGCCAGATGAAACTATCCTCCTAGCTGAATCTGGATCCAAATCTCCTCCTAACTCCTTCCAGCTCATCTAGTTTGAAAACAGTTCTACATTATGGTTACCAGATTTTTTTTCAATGAATCTGGGGACACTTTTCTTTTCTTTTCTTTTCTTTTTTTTTGAAGCTGAGTAGCAACAGGGAGTCAGTAGTGGGGATGGTGAGGCAAAAGACCCTGGGCCCAAGCACACATGCATATTGTATAAAGGTGCAAAGCCCTTCTTTCGCACCCTGTGAAACATAAATGTGCAGGGTTTGTTTTTTTTTTTAAAAAAAACTGGGCAATGGCACACTGCCCACCCGTGATTCACGAGCCTTCCCCGATCTCCTTCTCCCTTTGTTTTGACAGATCAGGGGAGGCTCGGGAGTCACGGGCGGGCGGGCGTTGCCCAGGAGGGGCCAGCCTGGTAGTGCAGTTGGCTCTGGCTGGCTTCAGGAGCTGCTCGCTTGCTGTGGTGCAGGAAAAATGGCGGGCGCCACGGCAGCGAGCAGCGAGCAGCTCCTGAAGCCAGCCAGAGCCAACTGCGCTACCAGGCTGGCTCTGTGGGAATGTTTTGGGATGCAGGAGAGGATATATTGTTTAAGATATCCTATTCCAACTTGTGTTTACAAGTCCCAGAAATTAGCAGAGTTCTCATTCCCCTTTTTAAACACACACGCAGCAGATAGCTTGCTCAGGTTTGTTAAAACCTCTGTAATAAATGTCCTGGTATTTCCCCCATTAATCCCTCTCAAAATAAGACATTACACAGTCTTCTATAAAAGCATAAAAACGTTTACTCACGAGAAATCATCTGTTCACAATTGGATCCCAGACGGCAGACTTAAACTTAGTAAAAGTTACATTTACTCACTTCCGGCGGCGACGCCATTGCGGGTGGTCGTGGGCTGCTTCGGCTGCGAAGCGCCCAGTCCATCCCGGGGGTTAGGAGCCCTGCCCCCGCATAGCGGGGCTCCGGTTGGGGTGCGGGAAGAGCGTCCCGCACCCTGGGCTCCCCGGCTGTGCCCATTGTGGCTCCGAACCCTTCCCCCGCTCCCCCTGTAAAGGGGGAGTGGGGGTGAAGGGACGACGGAGCCGGGCTATAGGGGACATGCCCCAACCGGGATGTAAATGCGGCGACAAAGCCTGTGATGAGCGTCTAAGTTCTACCTGTCCTTAACGAGCTGATAAGAACCCAGAGGCTGTGAGTATCTGATTGACTCTTTGTATTCTTGGAACGATCTGGGGGAAAGAAGAAAGGCAGCCCGCCTCCCTCCCTTCGGGAGATGAAAGAAATTAACTGTTTAAGTGACTGCTGCTACAATAATCGATAGAAAGTATCTGGAATTTGAAAACTGAGACTGTTGAGATTTCCCTTCGGGGGTTAACTGGGGAAAAAATATCTCCATTTGAAGTTTTGGTCTTTATACTCCGGCTTCGGAGAAATGGCGACGACTTGGACTGTCGTGGGAAAAAATTGAAACAAAGGAAGGAAGAGACAGGAACTGAAACTTGATACTCACTCTCCCTTCTAAAATGCTGGACTTTGTGTTTGCACTGGTATTGAACTCTGGTTTAAAGGATGAGGAAATGCTCACTGTCTTGAAGCTGGAACTGCTCAATCGGAAACTACAAATTTTGAGTGGAATTATAAATAAAAAGGATTTACTTTCCACAGAGGAGGCTTTTCAAAAGATTTATACAATGGAATCAAACCTTGGCAAAGAGCTGGGAGGGGTGTTTGAAGAATGGTTCGAAATGGCTGGGCAACTCCGGGAAAAGGAACCGATTTCTGGGGGTGGCAGCCCTGGAACGGGAAAACTCATAATATCCAGACTCCGAGGTGGCAGCTCGGGGGCAAGGGACATGGAATTAAGATTTCTACAAGAAGAAGAAGTATGGCACAAAGAAACGGAGGAGCCCAGAAAGGAAGTGATGAACACCCTGAAGCTCGATGCAAGGTTTGTTGCGAATGCTGCCTGGATCTGTGGACACTCAGAAGAAGACAATTGGAGATCCGGTTCTGGGGAAAGACAGAAAAAGACAATGGACAGAGGGGGAGTGGGTTGAAGTATTAAATGTATAATCCAAATGGTCTGTCATGGTATCCGAGATCGGAGTGTGAAGTCTGTCAATTATAAGTTTATTTTAAATAAGCAAGGAGATATTGAATCTTAAGTCAAATGCAGCATGATAAAGGATAGAAGAAATAAGTTTAGTTATAAGAATATTTGGTTATGATTTAGGTTATAATAGAAAGAGCAAGATAATTGTGTTATTTTTAAGTAAAGTTAATTTTTTTATAGAGAAAAGTTGTTAAGGAAATAGTATATTGATTTAAAACCGAAGGTGAAAAGGCGGGGGAAGTCAAACGTCAAGATTCAGAAGTAGAATTTTTTTTTTTGTAAGGTATACAAATAAGAAGAAGAATCCTGACATTATGTGTATTTGTATTTGTTTTTGTATTTGTAGGTGTGGGGTTGGGTTTGTGTTATATTATGAAAATGCTAATAAATTCTGTTTAAAAAAAAAAAAAAACAAAGTTACATTTACTCAGGAGGCTGTTCCATAAGGGAAAACAGCTCCTTTGTCCTCTCTTGGTTGGAAGCCAAGAGAGCATCTTAGCAAAGCAGCTTCTTTGAGAGCGTCGTCCAAAAGAGGAAGATGGAGTCTGGTCCCTGTGGTTTTGTGTTAACCTGCCCAGGTGAGACCACACCCATCTCCAGTTACACAGAGGAAGTCCATCCCAGCCCAGGAGAAACAGCAAGTTCCGACTGGCTGGCCTAGAGTTCCCCTTCTATGTCCACTCTAGCAATGTTGTGTTTGACTGCTCCTGCGTTTTACATCCCACAGGTTCCAGGCTGCTGTCGCTGCCACATTCCCCGGGGACAGATTTGCAAATCTGGGGACTGTCCCTGGGAACCGGGGACATCTGGTAACCCTATTCTACATCCCTCAGCATATTAGATCAATAAACTCCTTGTGGCCTTCAGCTACGCAAAGCATGGCAGGTGTCAGGCAGGAAGAAAGAAAGAAAGAAAAAGGTGAAACAATTCGTCCACCCCCCCCCCCACACACACACCTCACACCACCCCAAATAACAAGTCCCCAAAGAACTGCACACACCTTTTATTCTGATCAGCAACTGGACCAGGGGGCTTGATTTTTCCACCAATTCTCCCTTTATTCCATTACTCATGTGGTCAGACCCACATAAAACATAGCCCATGAACTACCTGGGTGTGTTACAGAGAGAAACTGTCTGCATCTGCAGTTCTCCACACAGGGCACTGTGAGCAGAAAAGGCTCTCGCTGTTGTTTTGTGTGATGGCCTGGGAGTCAGACTCAGATGCTGAACCTGAGGGATCCCAGCCTGCACAGGATTCCCCGCCTCCAGAACCAGCTGAGCCAGGGCCAGGGCTTGAGCCTGAAGGATCCCCACCTGTGCTGGATCCCCAGGTGCAGGCATCAGCAGAGTCTGCTCTGGCTCCTGATGGGAGGGAGGACCCATTGCCTGCAGGTGCTCCACTCCCAGCCTCTTCAGAGGAAGCTGAGGCGGCCCCTGGGTCCAGTAACCCACCAGCCTCTCCTGAGCTGCAGAGGCTCAGGGCAGAGAGGCGAAGAGAGCTAAGTGCTTACAGGAGGAGTGCTCGCCTCCAGGCCCGGAGGAGAGGCGAGTCTCCAGAGGATCGGGGCCGCCCTAAGCATAGGGCCAGATAAAAGCCAGCCAGCCCCAGCCCAAGTTGCGTGAGCAACTTAGCTGCAAACGTATGCTTGACCTGCAACCTCATGCCTGCACCTGCCTTGGACCTTGACCTGCTCCCTGCCTCGCTCCCCACCAGACTGACCTCCTTTGGACCCCTAGACCCAGGACTGGACTTGGACCTTGCTTCACAAACAACCCCCTGGGGCCAGCACATTTTGGCTTAATCACCACCATTTACTGTGACTCTTTTCATGCTGCCAAGGTACAAAACCAAATCAATGATACACCCAAGTAGCTCCCCAAGACATATGCTTGTCAAAGCATAGGCTCGGCATCTTCTTTAGGAATATAATGTAATTTTAAATAGACCTAGATTCAAAGGTCTCTCCCTCTCCTTACACCCTCCATCAGCCTGCATTCCAGCCTGAGGTTTTTCCTCCTGGATAGACTCATCTGCGCATCCTTCCCCTACTGTGCCAGGGAACAAAAGGCAAAGGCAACTCCCTTTAAAATGGTGATTTGCAAAATGATGGTGCATTAACCACGCAACCTAAGGTTAAACACTCATGTGAAAGAGCAGAGAACACTAACAGTTAACCATTAACCCAGCTAGAAGTTCAGAGATCTCCCTTTTATATACCACAATGGAATTTTCCAATGCTAAACCCTTCAGCAATATACATACAGGCATTCTTCATTTCTGCGTCAATTAAACAATTATACTTTAAAATAACTGCTGAGCGTGCAGGCCTAGTAGGGGCCAGAATAACAAGGGGGAAGTGGTGTGGAAATAGTATCGATCTCCAGGAAACACTGGGGTGGGGAAAATGTCACCACCCAGCAAGGACTCTGTTCCCCTAAGGGTCAGTAGTGAGGATGAGACACTGCCCCACAAATGTGTTTTTATGGGCACAATGGTGATCTCTCCTTTGACCTGCCTATAGGAATGCATAATGCTATATTTAAAACAAGCAGGTTTTAACCTTCCCCTTTAACCACAGAAAATACAGTGGTACCTCGGGTTACGAACTTAATTCGTTCTGGAGGTCTGTTCTTAACCCAAAACCATTCTTAACCTGAGGCGCGCTTTCACTAATGGGGTCTCCCGCTGCCGCCACACTGCTGGCACATGATTTCCGTTCTCATCCTGGGGCAAAGTTCTCAACCCAAGGTATTACTTCCATGAGAGCCAGTGTGGTGTAGTGGTTAAGAGCGGTAGACTCGTAATCTGGTGAACCGGGTTCGCGTCTCCGCTCCTCCACATGCAGCTGCTGGGTGACCTTGGGCTAGTCACACTTCTCTGAAGTCTCTCAGCCCCACTCACCTCACAGAGTGTTTGTTGTGGGGGAGGAAGGGAAAGGAGAATGTTAGCCGCTTTGAGACTCCTTCGGGTAGTGAAAAGCGGGATATCAAATCCAAACTCTTCTTCTTCTTCTTCTTCCGGGTTAGCGGAGTTTGTAACCTGAAGCATTTGTAACCCGAAGCGTTTGTAACCCAAGGTACCACTGTAAAGGAGAGGTTTGAAATCTGCTAGTTTTAAATATAGCGGTGGTCTGGGGAGATAATTCGTTGAAAGAGGCCCACCTCTCCACTCGCTCCGTTCTCAAGCTCTGCGTGTGGTTTCATTTGGGGTGGCAGACAGCCATTTGCTTTTTTGAGATATGGAGTCACAGAGCTACTTATCGAGATGCCTTGTTAATGGTACAATCCAACTCAAAAGGACGAGAACCTTCGCCCGAATCGCACACACCCTACTCTGTAACCTTGAGCTTGATCCGTCCCCTCATATCAGAGATCACATACAGTTCCTTCCTGACATTTTTCAGACTTGCCTGCATTAGAGTGAGCCCACGCTTAAGGCCCAGTTCATGCATGGATATCCTTGACTCGATGATCCACCACCAAGTGATATGAATGAGGTATTGTTGAGCGAATATCGAAGGCAGACCTTTCAGATTGCATCAAGTGCTCTCATTCAGCTGCACCTTCATCAAGGTTGGAGTAAGCAAGTCATGGGCACAGGTTTTTCAACCAGATCCTATGGGGTTGGGAGACAAAGGAACGGCAGGCATGGAGTTTAAAAAACAATTTGGTTGAATGGGGTGTTACGCCCTCGAGGCACTTTGAGCTATTGTCCAAGGGAAGCAGCTCAACAAACAGAATTTTCTCCCAATGTTTCATTCTGGTATACAGAGGTGGGATATGCTAAGATCCTGGTGAGTAACAGATGTGCGGAGGAGGCAGGGCCAAGATCCAGAAAACTCTGGGAAATTAGTTCGATGGGTTTCAGGGATGGGCTAGCATTTCTCACATGCCAACATACCAAAATAGAAAACAAATAAGTGGTGATATAGTGTTCAGGAACAAAAATGCCAAATACCCCTTCCCTTCCAAAAAAGGTGTGGAAAGGTTGGGTATAATAACAACAGCAATAGTAATAACAACTCCACGTTCTTCTTTTTCTTTCCTTTGTTCAGAATCATGTTGTTGTTGTTCAGTCGTTCAGTCGTGTCCGACTCTTCGTGACCCCATGGACCAGAGCACGCCAGGCACGCCTATCCTTCACTGCCTCCCGCAGTTTGGCCAAACTCATGTTAGTAGCTTCGAGAACACTGTCCAACCATCTCATCCTCTGTCGTCCCCTTCTCCTTGTGCCCTCCATCTTTCCCAACATCAGGGTCTTTTCTAGGGAGTCTTCTCTTCTCATGAGGTGGCCAAAGTACTGGAGCCTCAACTTCAGGATCTGTCCTTCTAGTGAGCACTCAGGGCTGATTTCTTTAAGAATGGATAGGTTTGATCTTCTTGCAGTCCATGGGACTCTCAAGAGTCTCCTCCAGCACCATAATTCAAAAGCATCAATTCTTCGGCAATCAGCCTTCTTTATGGTCCAGCTCTCACTTCCGTACATTACTATATAACAGCTTCTTAAAGGAAAGAAAAAGAAGAGCGTGGAGTTGTTATTATTATTGCTACTGTTATTATACCTCACCTTTCCTCCAGGAAAGGAAGGAAGGAAGCTGGGATAGCTATTGCAGTGAACCGGCTGCTGTTTTTGGAGTTTTGGGAAGGCTCGTAGGCAACATACAATTTTCTGATTGATTGTGGCCGGAAAAGTTTGCTGTCTTCCTTGGCCGTAGCTCCGAAGCTGAATATCTGGCAAGACCTTCTTTGACTTTGCCACATGCTGTTGCATTATGCTACCAACCGCTGTTTTAATCTGATAATGCTGGTCCTGAAAATTGCAGCAGCTCTTCTCACACACGAATAGCAAGAATCACTTGGATTTATGGATCCATGCGAGGAAAAAAAAAGCAAAACAAAACTCAGCAGTAGTGTTAGTGTAACTTCCCATTTCTTCGCCTTGGGCAACACGCCAATAATAATCTCAATTTTAAAAGGCAGTCAGAATGAAGATCTGGAAGAAAGTGCATCGATTTAATTTGATTCCATGACATCTCTGACAAAGACATCATGGAGCCTGAACATTTTTTCCCCCTTTTGGAAGTTGGGCCAAACATATTAACAAAGGAAGTATCAAGCCACTGTCTTTCCAGTTCCTTTCCCTTGCATGATTAAAGTACATTGAAATTAAATTTGTTTAGTTGGAAGTTTATTGAAAATGGATCGTCACTGCTGGGCAATGCATGCCCGTCATTTAAATCCGAATGCAAATCCATTTCCCCATCTCGTTTGTGCAGAAAGTACACAGACAATGAAGCAGATAGATTATTCTGGAGAAGGAGTTTCCCTTCCCAATCTACTTAATTCCAAAACAACCTTACTAACTCTGTGTAGCTCCCTGTGCAGAGGTGCTGGTTGTTAAACCTCTCTGAACTGTAGCCTCTGGAAGGGGAACAGGGGTCTCCTCTTGCCAACTCTCAGAAACTACAGCTCCCAGAATTCCTTAAGAAGATGCATCCCCAAGAAAATGCATTAGCCTTGCCTGAATGTGCCTCCCCCACTACTCCTGAAATCCCTCTGGTGTTTGCGTGTTTAGACCTTTAACCTTCCCCAAAATAAATTCAGACCTGACTCAGATACTTGGTTTGGTTTTTGGCAGAATTTAGGCCACAACTTTATTGATTACAACCAAGTGAGTGGTTGCATAGGTTCTGGTTCAACTATCTCCCTGCACCCTTGCAGGCAGCCCTGTCCCAGAGCCACGTTCGTGGGACAGACAAGGATGAACACCAGGGACAGCTGATGGAAGGTTCACCAAACAGCCGTTCTGATGTCCCCAGGACTCGGCCACTGGCCGGACCCCTTTCGGGGACCGACAAACCATTGAGTCCCTGGATTCCTGTACCGGAATATCCTGCATTTCCATAGGCATGGCCACATCACGTGCCACGCCTATCACCTGAACCAGAGCCTATCCGCAACTTACAAGTTGTGACTAGTTGCTACGCGGCAGGCGAAACCCAAATGGCACCAGCCAATCAGCCAAGTGGGGAAAATTCCTACCGTGCCCCTGTCCCAACGACAGATGACACACGACGGCATAGCAAGGTCAACGCAAGCCCTAAATATAGGGAGTGGTGGGTGGGTGTTCCGATGTGTTAGGCCCCAAAGAGGAAGCTCAGCAGCCTTGCATGGGCTTAAATAGGTCCCGCGTTGCTGCATTTTACGATGCCCCATTGGCCAGATTTCACCCCAGCAACGGGACCGACCTATCAGGGGTTGTGGCCTTGATTTCCAATTACCCCCACAACACTGGGTCAGGTTGCCGGTCGCACCGCAACACGTGCCCTCCTTTAATGGAGGACCCCATCTCTCCTCAAACATGAACCCCCATGTTTGCTTTTTTCGTTTTGGGCAGCATCCCATAGCAATTCTGGGCCCAGGTCTTATCACCTTCAATGGTGGGGTCAGCTCCTCTGATCCTCTGAAGTGAGTTCAGCCCTAGCCAGTGGTCAGAGATAATGTGAGCTGTAATGTTGAAGTAACAGTAGCAAAATTGCAAGGAAGAAGCTCAGATCATATATATGAGTGACACCCTTCTTTGGAAATTAAACCAAACCATTAACATTCAAAAACTTTACTTGCAGAAACTTACAGATGAATTAAAGCATAACATTTACAGTCATGTGCTTATCCAAGCATGGGCTTAGTCTCTTCTTCTAACTTCCAAGCAACCGTATTTTCCTTCCTTTCCAGAGCTCAGCACTCAGTAATAATAATAATAATTTATAATAATAATATAATAATAATTTGTACCCCGCCCATCTGGCTGGGTCTCCCCAGCCACTCTGGGCGGCTTCCATCAAATATTAAAATACATTTAAAATATCACAGTTTAAAAACTTCCCTAAACAATAATAATAATAATTCAGCCTTCTGTATCTCAATTAGGCCATGCCTTTCAGCTCCTAGGAAAGATTTCCACTTTTACCTTCTCCTGCAACTTTGCTCTCTTTCTTTCAAGCAGAGAAGAAGCCCTCCAACACTCTATTCAACTGAGCAGTGTTCACAGTGGATTCTAAAACATCTTGCTTGACCTAAAATGGAGTCTCTCCTTCACTAGATACCTCCCATGTGACCAATGTTAGCCAATCACACGAGAGCTACTAGAGAACTCTCTAGAATTCAGTTACCAACCCATCAGATTTAAGTACATGGCAATGCATACAAGCACCCACAATTTCAGTGAATTTAATTGCTATGCTTAACATTGTAGCCCAGTAACATCTGTAACTCGAGGTCTCACTTCTGTGATGGGGAATTGTGTACTGTATTATCCCTGGTGTTTTGTGGTATGTGTTTGAGTGATGGTACTCACCAGTACAGAGAACCCCTCTTCTTGCTGCCCATGGCAGCCATTTTGTGCTGGTACCCATAGCACTTTTATCAAAATATGACTGCTTGCACCTCATTGTTTTACCCCCCAAAAAAAAGAAACTATCTCTGTTGATGATTACATGTTCCCATCAATGAAAACATATTCCCATTGAGGCTACTTTAGAAATATCATCCACATGAAGCTTGATCATGAAACAGCAAGCACGATGCGTCATGGAGCTTCCTAGCACAGTTGCTTGCTGTGTGAAACTTGTCTTTTCTCCCTCTCCAGGATCTGAAGTTTTGGAAAGTAAAGAATATGTATCTCGAGCTCTGCTGGGAATCTAATAGCTTCATCTTTCTATTGTCTCCTTGGTTCTCAGAGCCACAGGGAAGTTCTTCATTATTATCACTGCACCCTCAAATCTAACCCAACGGTCACACATCTTGAATGAGATTTGTGTCTATAATAGTGGCTGTCGCTTTTTCTCCTATTGAATCAGAATGGAGTTTTGTCTCACTCTTTTTCCAACGTCATCTGACATTCCCTCTCTACCACGGCATGCATAGTACATTCTATTCTTTTTGTAATTGATTCTAGGACTTTTTTTAAAAAAAAAAAAGAAAACCCATGTTTTCTGCAAGTGAACAGCGCTGAGACGACAAAGCAGCGAGCTCAATCCAATAGCACATAGCAAACAGGATCTGAGCAGCCAAGTTAATTGATTTTTCTTTTGTCGAGGGTAATTAAGCTCCCTGCTCCTTCTAAGGCCTCAGCGTCTATTCAAGAAGGTGAGAATGGAGCAACAACACAATGAAAGGAGTACGGGTTAACAAACCAAACTGCAGAAGTTTCTACCAGAACCTGCAGGAGAACAGACAATGCATTTTTGGCCTATGAAAAACCCTTTCCATTCATTTTTGCAGCTGTTCCCATCTTGGAAAACATTCGAGGTGGTACCTTTTCATAGTTTAGGGATCAGTCTAGATGATATCCGATGGAATGACTCCCCTACAAAGGAAGCTTCTACCGTTGGGGACATTTCAGTTTAGAGCAAAGGCAAATAAGAGGCAAAATGACAAAAGTTTTTTAAAATTGTGCACAACATGGAGACAAAGTTCTTTCCAACAGAGCCTTTGTATACCCTCCAACAATTCTCAAAAAAATAGGGTCGTCCTATTCAAAAATTGGCCAAACTGCGGGAGGCAGTGAAAGATAGGCGTGCCTGGCATGCTCTGGTCCATGGGGTCACAAAGAGTCGGACACAACTGAATGACTGAACAACAACAAATTCAAAAATAATATTATTATTATTATATTATTATATTATTTATACCCCCCATCTGAATGGGTACCCATTTCTTTAAGAAATGGGAGTGCCTGATCACCTCCATCTGTCTCTGAGAAATCTCTATGTGGGACAAGAAGCTACAGTTAGAACTGGATATGGAACAACTGTTGGTTTAAAATTGGGAAAGGAGTACAATATTTAACTTATATGCAGAATTCATCTTGTGAAAGGCTGGACTGGATGAATCCCAAGCCGGAATTAAGATTGCCGGAAGAAATATCAACAACCTCAGATATGCAGATGACACAACTTTGATGGCAGAAAGTGAGGAGGAATTAAAGAACCTTTTAATGAGGGTGAAAGAGGAGAGTGCAAAATATGGTCTGAAGCTCAACATAAAAAAACTAAGATCATGGCCACTGGTCCCATCACCTCCTGGCAAATAGAAGGGGAAGAAATGGAGGCAGTGAGAGATTTTACTTTCTTGGGCTCCATGATCACTGCAGATGGTGACAGCAGTCACGAAATTAAAAGACGCCTGCTTCTTGGGAGGAAAGCAATGACAAACCTAGACAGCATCTTAAAAAGCAGAGACATCACCTTGCCGACAAAGGTCCGTATAGTTAAAGCTATGGTTTTCCCAGTAGTAAGATATAGAATCATAGAATCATAGAGTTGGAAGAGACCACAAGGGCCATCCAGTCCAACCCCCTGCCAAGCAGGAAACACCATCAAAGCATTCCTGACAGATGTAGACAGGTAGGTAGCCGTGTTGGTCTGCCATAGTCAAAACAAAATAAAATAAAAAATTCCTTCCAGTAGCACCTTAGAGACCAACTAAGTTTGTTCAGTTTGTATCTGAAGAAGTGTGCATGCACACGAAAGCTCATACCAAGAACAAACTTAGTTGGTCTCTAAGGTGCTACTGGAAGGAATTTTTTTTTATTTTGTTTTGATGTATGGAAGTGAGAGCTGGACCATAAAGAAGGCTGATCACTGAAGAACTGATGCTTTTGAATTATTGAGGGCACAAGGAGAAGGGGACAACAGAGGACGAGATGGTTGGACAGTGTTCTCAAAGCTACCAACATGAGTTTGACCAAACTGCGGGAGGCAGTGGAAGACAGGAGTGCCTGGCATGCTCTGGTCCATGGGGTCACGAAGAGTCGGACATGACTAAACGCCTAAACAACAACAACATCTGAATGGGTTGTCCCAGACACTCTGGCCAGCATCCAACATATAAGATAAAAGGTAAAGGACCCCTGGATGGTTAAGTCTAGTCAAAGGCGACTATGGGGTTGCTGCACTCATCTCGCTTTCAGGCCAAGGGAGCCTGCATTTGTCCACAGACAGCTTTCCGGGTCATGTGGCTAGCATGACTAAACCATTTCTGGCACAATGGAACACCATGACAGAAGCCAGAGTGCACGGAAACGCCGTTTACCTTCCTGCCACAGTGGTACCTATCTATCTACTTGCACTGGTGCGCTTTCAAACTGCTAAGTTGGCAGGAGCTGGGACAGAGCAAACGGAGCTCACCCCGTCATGCTGACATTCTGATTGGCAAGCCCAAGAGGCTCAGTGGTTTTGACCATAGCACCACTCGCATGCCGTTCCAACATTTACAAAAACATAATAAAACATTAAACATTTAAAAGCTTCCCTAGACAGGGCTGCCTTCTGGTGTCTTCTAACTGATTGGCTCTTTGGGTCACATAACTCCATACCCTCCAACATTTCTCTGATGAAAATAGGGACGTCCTAAGGAAAAGTAGGACATTCTGGGACGGCTTTTGTAAATCCAGGACTGACACTGGAAAATAGGGACACTTGGAGGGTCTGCCTCCAGGGTGCTAAGATTGGTGCAGGGTGCCCTCTTAGTTATTCTTCCACCCTGAGATGCTTGGCAGGTTCCAGCCCAGAATAGGGTCTTCTTTGTGGTGGTCCCTTAGCTGTGAAACTCCCTCCCCAAAAAGGTGTGTCTGGCACCTTCATTATACAACTGCTGGTGAACGCTGAAGATGCACCTCTTTTGACACTCGAGATGTAATTTTAAGTTGTTTCCCTACTGTTTTTAATATTGTGTTTTAATTGTTGTTGTTGTTCAGTCATTCAGTCGTGTCCGACTCTTCGTGACCCCATGGACCAGAGCACGCCAGGCACGCCTATCCTTCACTGCCTCTCGCAGTTTGGCCAAACTCATGTTAGTAGCTTCGAGAACACTGTCCAACCATCTCATCCTCTGTCGTCCCCTTCTCCTTGTGCCCTCCATCTTTCCCAACATCAGGGTCTTTTCTAGGGAGTCTTCTCTTCTCATGAGGTGGCCAAAGTACTGGAGCCTCAACTTCAGGATCTGTCCTTCTAGTGAGCACTCAGGGCTGATTTCTTTGAGAATGGATAGGTTTGATCTTCTTGCAGTCCATGGGACTCTCAAGAGTCTCCTCCTCCTTAGAGTGAACGGTGGGTAATAAATTTGGGGGGGATGCAGCACACCGTAATTCAGCAGCAACGAACGTGTGAAGCCATGATCAGCAGCCATCACATGAAAACAAAGCCAGCTTAATGGGGCGTCATGCCCCATTCAAAGCGCACAATCGTTCCAAGGAACACCATGGAGACAGCAGAGTGTCACATCCATTTGCTTTCAAAAGCACAGCACAGAGACAACTGGAGGTTGAAACATTGCTGGGGAACTCATCTACAATTGTCCTAATTGCTAATCAATCTGCATTCAGAAACACAATCTCTCGCAGCTGGTTAATGACAATCATTTTTTTGAGGGGCTCTTTCATCATTTGTGTTGTTAGGCTGCCAGGATACCAAGATAACAGGATACTAGTGTGTGGGGCGGATGGGGCAGGGGGAGCTTCTAAAGTGGCTTTTGTCCAGACACCAGGAAAATGTTCGACAACCTGGTGGCCCCTTCAGAACTCTTGTCTGCAGAGTGTGCTTTTCCTGTGAAGAGGAGAAATGCCTGTCATCCCATGTGTTTTCTGGGAACCAAAGGATGCATTTTGCGAAATGAACTGCGTTGTAAACATGGGTCTGACAAACAGCAAACCAGTTGCACAAGTGATCTAGTGCACACATAATCTAGGGCTGGGCAGATTGAGAGGCAGTGGTGGTGTAGTGGTTAGAGTGTCAGACTGGGGCTTGGGAGAAGATGGTTCAGATCCCCACTCAGCCATGCAGCTCATTGGGGTGACCTCAGACCAGTCACTCAATCTCAGTCTAATGTGCCACACAAGGTTCTTGTGGAGACTAAATGAGAAGGGGGAGAAGACAGTGTATGACACCTTGAACTCCTGGAAGAAAAAGGTGGGATGAAATGCAATAAATAAAGCTGGAAGGTGTGCAGAGGAGGATTGGCAAAGATGACAAAGGGTCTGGAAATCAAGCCATATGAGGAACAGCTAAGAGAGTTGGGTATAGTTACAGGTAGGTACTCCTCACTTTCTACAACCTTGATGGCAGAAAGTGAGCAAAGACATCACCTTGCCGACAAAGGTCCGTATAGTTAAAGCTATGGTTTTCCCAGTAGTAATGTACGGAAGTGAGAGCTGGACCATAAAGAAGGCTGATCGCCGAAGAATTGATGCTTTTGAATTATGGTGCTGGAGGAGACTCTTGAGAGTCCCATGGACTGCAAGAAGATCAAACCTATCCATCCTTAAAGAAATCAGCCCTGAGTGCTCACTAGAAGGACAGATCCTGAAGTTGAGGCTCCAGTACTTTGGCCACCTCATGAGAAGAGAAGACTCCCTAGAAAAGACCCTGATGTTGGGAAAGATGGAGGGCACAAGGAGAAGGGGACGACAGAGGATGAGATGGTTGGACTACTAACATGAGTTTGGCCAAACTGCGAGAGGCAGTGGAGGATAGGGTGCCTGGCGTGCTCTGGTCCATGGGGTCACGAAGAGTCGGACACGACTGAACAACTGAACAACAACAACAACAACAACAACAAAAACAACAACAACAACAACAACAACAACAGGTAGGTAGCTGTGTTGGTCTGCCGTAGTCAAAACAAAATTAAAAATAAAAAATTCCTTCCAGTAGCACCTTAAAGACCAACTAAGTGTGTTATTGGTATGAGCTTTCGTGTGCATGCACACTTCTTCAGAGAGTTGGGTATGTTTAGCCTGGAACAAAGGAGACTGAGAGGAGATATGACAGCCATCTTCAAATATCTCAAGGGCTGTCACATGGAAGATGGAGAAAGCTTGTTTTCTCCTGGAGGGTAGGACTCAAACCAATGGATTCAAATTACAAAAAAATGAGATTCCGATTCAACAGCAGAAATAATTTCCTGATGATAAGAGCTGTTTTATGGTGGTGCATGCTCCTTCCAGTAGCACCTTAGAGACCAACTAAGTTTGTTCTTGGTATGAGCTTCTGTGTGCATGCACACTTCTGTAACTGGAGCTGTCCATGGAGGCGCAGGTCAATTCTGTATGCAGGGCAGCTGTCTACCAGCTCCATCTGGTACGCAGGCAAAGACCCTACCTGCCCGCAGACTGTCTCGCCAGAGTGGTGCATGCTCTAGTTATCTCCCGCTTGGACTACTGCAATGCTCTCTACGTGGGGCTACCTTTGAAGGTGACCCAGAAACTACAATTAATCCAGAATGCGGCAGCTAGACTGGTGACTGGGAGTGGCCGCCGAGACCACATAACACCGGTCTTGAAAGACCTACATTGGCTCTCAGTGCATTTCTAAGGACAAATGTTGGTGCTGACCTTTAAAGCAGGCACAGGGCCTTCTCGGTGGTGGCGCCTGCCCTGTGGAACGCCCTCTCATCAGATGTCAAGGAAATAAACAGCTATCTGACTTTTAGAAGACATCTGAAGGCAAGTTTTTAATGTTTGCTGTTTTATCGTGTTTTTAATATTCTGTTGACAGCCTCCCAGAGTGGCTGGGGAAACGCAGCCAGATGGGTGGGGTATAAGTAATAAATGATGACGATGATTAGGTTGAACGATCTCCCTCAGGAGCTGGTGGACTCTCCTTCCTTGGAAGTTTTTAAGCAGAGGTTGGATGGCCATCTGTCATGGATGCTTCAGCTGAGATTCCTGCATTGCAGGGGGTTGGACTAAATGATTCTCAGGGTCTTTTCCAACTCTACAATTCTATGATTCTATGTAATTTTATTTGTGTATAAAAGTATTCCTGTACTGCAATATCATAAAATATCTGGGTGAAGTACAACGTCAAAACATTAAACACCATTAAAAAAAAATACAGATGCAGACTTTTTCATTAATCCATGAAATTTTTATACAGTGGTACCTTGGTTCTCAAACTTAATGCATTCCGGAAGTCCGTTCCAAAACCAAAGCGTTCCAAAACCAAGGCACACTTTCCCATAGAAAGTAATGCAAAATGGATTAATCCATTCCAGACTTTTAAAAACAACCCCTAAAACAGCAATTTAACATGAATTTTACTATCTAACGAGACCATTGATCCATAAAATGAAAGCAATAATCAATGTACTGTACTATAAAATAAATAAGACAGTATTGTAGATGATAAAAATTAAAATATATTTTTTTCTTACCTGCACTGATGATAGTCATTGTTTGGATGGGGCGTTTTTATCCATTTCCACAGTCACACTATCTATCAATCTATCTATCTATCTATCTATCAGTAGCTGAACTAGGATGCACACAGTCACAAAAACAAATTAACTGAAAAAGCCTCAAAACAAAATACGCAAAATAAATAGCAAAAACAAAGCACCAAGCACCTAATTCCGGAAACAGAAGGCTTTTCCAATGCAAATTAGCGTACGGAAACAAGGGGACTCAAAATGGAGCATGTTTGGCTTCCGAAAAAAATTGAAAACCGGAACACCTAATTCCGCTTTTGCAGCGTTCGGGTTCCAAGTTGTTTGTGAACTAAGCTGTTCGAAAACCAAGGTACCACTGTATACACTTCTCCTTAATATAGAAACATATTATGGGTTGGAGTACTGCATTGCAATATTCAGAGAAGTGCAGATGTAGACAGATAATTGCGTTTCTAATCACATATTCCTTGGGCAGGTGCAAATTACATAGGTTTGCATTAACACGTGAGCTGCACTCCATTTCTTTCCCCTCTGTAAGCAGGGTGGGAGTTGATCTTAACCCCTATTCCCTGCCCCTGAAATCCCAAATATGCCATCTGACTCTGAGCTTCTGACTCCGAGAAACTGTCCGTCCCCATGTCCCCCCCCCCCGATAAATAACATTGGGAGTCTGCACTCAATCTGCGGTGCGTTTGCTTAAAAGCTCTATAAATACATGGTGAGCATTATGAAACTGCAAAAATCAATTCTTTCCCCTCTAGAAACAGCTACTGTCCCAAGGCACTAAAAGAAAAAGCGAGGGAGGGTATCAAAATTTGGTAAATGGGTCAGGACTGGAGAGAAGTCCTTAAGGACCCAAGCAAAGCAGGGAAATAAACCGTGGCTGACTTTAACACTTGAAATCTCCTAGAGGTACATGGAGGAGAGATGTGTTGGACAAAGTCTGTTTCCTCTTGGGCTCTGAGAATCATCTCTCCAAGCAACCCAGTTTGGATGTTGCTTCCTGAAGCCAAGCATGAAAATGAAGCCTTGGAAATGTTAAGTTGCTGAAAACTCAAGGGTAGAAATATTGGGCAGCAGGGAATAATAACGCAGGCATGAATCACATCGCTTGAGATTCAGCTTAACTCACAGAGAAAAGCAGAGTCGTTAGAAGGAGAGAGACAGAGAAGGAGGGGGAGAGAGATCTACACCACTTTAGTACAGTTTGCTGCTTTGGGTGATATGATGGCCAGGGAGGTAAGGAACGTCCCAGCTTTGGACTACAATTCCCATCATGCCTAGCTAGCAGGACCAGTGGTCAGGGATGATGGGAATTGTAGTCCCAAAACAGATGGAGACCCAAGTTTGGGAAACCCTGGCCTAGACGAGTCAGGAACTGCTGGATCTGTGTATGCCTCCCATATGTGGCGACCCACTGGACTAGTGGCGGCAATTTCTCAGCAAAGTACTTTCATCCCAGCCATTGGATCCTCTTGGTCAAGAAAGAGTTCAAGGAGATATTTGAGACTTGCCTGAGCAACAAGGTGCTCTTCAGCTCAGGTGTGTACCTGCATCTTTAGCTATTCTTCTCTTCTGCCTCTGCTTCGCTGTTCAGTTCTGGCATGCTCTTCCTTCTTGGCTTCTGATTTGCTCTTGACGCCTTCCATCCTGACTGGTAGCTTGCCCCACATCTCCTGGGTTCCAGCCCTGGAGATTTGCTAAGGAAAAACTGCATGCAATAGGCCGTATTCCATGTCTTAATGGGCTTCTCCTTCTCACCGTGGCTCCTGGATTATTCAGAGGCTGCTGCTCTTCTGGAAGGAAACACTTGTAATGGAAGACCTGTCAGGCGTGAAGTTCTTGTTAACATCACTCCCTCTGCTAACCTTTTGGGCAGATGGGAATATGCTTGCTTAAGCTACAAGCAAAGATTTTTGAGCCGCACAAACAGGAAGGGTACCTAAAAGCCATTGGACTCAAGATACGGGGGAAAGAAGACCAGAAGAAAGCATGAGAAGTCTCTGATAATATGTGGGTGTGTTGCAGAGGCATTTTCTACATAGGGACACAAGAAGCTGCTTCATATTGAACCAGAACATTGGTCTGTCTAGTTCAGTACTATCTGCACTGACCGGCAGTAGCTTTCCAGAGTAGCAGACAAGAGAATTTTCCAACCCCTACTTGGAGATGTTAAAGACTGAAACAAGGGCCTCCTTCCTAAGATAAAGTTGAACTGAGAAATTCATTTATAGGGGGTTCTCCAGAAATGATCGATATGCCCTTAAAAAAAAAAAAGAATCATAGAAATGTAGAGTTGGGAGGGCTCCCGAGGGCCATCTAGTCCAATCCCCTGCAATGCAGGAATCTCGGCTAAAGCATCCATGATGGATGGCCATCCAACCTCTGTTTTAAAACCTCAAAGGAAGTTCACAAGCTCTTAAGGGAGACTATCGATTATCTCATACTGTGATGATCTAGCCACCTCTTGTTTGTAGCTTTCTCTGTCCAAGTTAACTCCACCCCGGAAAGTTTTGCCTTTTCTGTTTGTTCTCTTCAGACAAGATGTCTGCTATTTTTCTCTCTCTCATCATCTCCACTCATCCCGTAAATAGTTTCTGCATTAATAAAGTCTTTGAACTCCAGAAGCTGTAAATGATTGCTTCAATCTCATTCACCCAAGCTGCAAGGTCTGCTAACAATGTGAAGTGTAGACATCGCAGAAGAGATGCCCCTTCCTCTTCCTCTGCCCCCCTTTTCCTGAATGAAAACTCCCCACCAGAGAGTGTTCCAGGTGTCTGCTTGCCCCAGTGCAAATACATTCAGGATTCACGTGGGTAACAGAAATTGAGAAACAGTAATAAGGGAAAGGGAAAAGAAAAGTCTGTTGCCTTTTATGCAACATACCCCGTCTGGTCCTTCGAGAGCTCCCTGTGTTCTTCCAGGCCACACAGCAGCAGTAAACATCTTTAGCCAGTTTGAAATGCTGTCCTCATTTTTAGAGGAGGGAAGGCTTTCTTTGTGGAAGCAAAAGGTCACAGCCTTTTATCCAAGAGCAGCAGATGGATGTAGCGACTGTCTCACTTGGTCCTTCTCGTGCACAAGGCGGAGGGTCTGGTTCAGCTCCCCTCTCACCTTGCTAGGCTTGTTTGTCTGCGCACAGACAGAGTGTCTCAGCCAGGATAATGGAGAGAAATGGGTTATTCTGTCCTCGTTTTGATGGAGGTGATAAAGACAAAATAGCCCTTGGAAAAGGAAGAGAATAAAACAGCCTTCCAGGTGCCTCTGCTCTCAGAAGCTTCTCGCATTCTCCCCCTGGTCAGCTCAGTCACTGTTAAAATATGCCCCTGTTCTTCTACCCAGCCTGATGGGTTTGGGGGGCCATGCCAGAGGGGAGTGGTTGATTGGCAATGGAGTGCCTGATGAAGGGGGCTGTGATGGGAGGGGACATAACGACATGGCAGAAGTTTATAAAATGATACATGGCATGGAGAAAGTGGGTAGAGAAAAGTTTTCCTCGCTCACTATTAACACTACCATTGATGGACGTCCAATGAAGCCGAGTGTTGGCATATTCGGGACAAATAAAAGGAAGTTAAACTATGGAATTCACTCCTGCAGGAAGAATCTATGGCCACCAAGCTGGGTGGCTTTAAAAGAAGACTGGGCCAATTCATGGAGGAAAAGACTATCAATGGCTACTCACCAGGATGGCTATGCTCTGCCTCCACAGTTTAGAATGGATTTCATTAGTTCCATGTAAGTTGTCTGACTGGCCCAAGTCCCATTGGTTGTAGAATGATGGAATCATAGAATTATAGAGTTGCAAGGACCCAAGGCTTATCTTGTCCAACCCCAGCAATGCAGGAATCTCCACTAAAGCGTCCATGACAGATGGCCACCCAACCTCTGCTTAAAAACCTTCAGGGAAGGAGAGTCCACAACCTACCAAAGGAGTAAATTCTACTGTCCAACAGCTCTTATTATCAGAAATTTATTCCTGATGTTTGCTCAGAATCTCATTTCTTGTATCTTAAATCCATTGGTTCAGATTCTACCCTCCAAAGCAGGAGAGAAAAAGCTTGCTCCATCTTCCATGTGACAGCCCTTGAGATAGTTCAAGATGGCTATCATATCTCCTCTCATCATCCTCTTTTCCAGGCTAAGCATACCCAGCTCCCTTGTCCCTTCCTCTTAAGACCTGGTTTCCAGACCCTTGATCATCTTGGTTGCCCTTCTCTGCACACGTTCCAGCTTGTCAATATCTTTCTTAAATTGTGGTGCCCAGAACTAGACCCTGTATTCTAGGTGTGGTCCAACCAAGGCAGAATAGAGTGGCTTGGTTTCCAGACCCTTGATCATCTTGGTCACCTTCTTATGTTCTTTGCTCCAGCCTGGCAAAGGCATTCAAGGAAGGTATGGCCTGTTGAAGCCCAGTAATGTCTAATCTGACCAGGACTGACTCTCTTTCCAAACCCTTCTCCCTGTAGCTCTTCATGTGAAGATGCTGTAAGCCTGAAGCTAAGCCTTCATCCATCCAGGACATGCTCTCTCCTACCGAGACATGTCCTGCTCACGAGTGATTCTTGGGTTGGTATGCCGTGCAAGCCAAACCAAGCCAGATGGTTTGGTGCCTTCATACACACCTGTTTTGCATGAGCACTGCCAGGCAATTCTGGAACAGGCTCCTCATCAGAGATACTGCTGAGCATTGATTTAACAGTTGCAGGATGGCATCCGGCCACTTCTGCCAGCACTGAAAAACTGGCCTTTGTGTCGTCTGTTTCCCTGGCAAAGGATGGAAAGCAATCAACCCAAAACAAGGGGGCTATGCAAATTCCTTTCATTCTCAAGCCGATTTTGGGAAGAAGAAGAAGGGGGGATGTGTCTGCATTCGGCTATGCGATTTCCTGCAACCAGAAGACTTTAATTCATGTTGTTCCCTGTGATTCCATCCTCTGCTGCCCTGACCTCTCTCTTCTCCCACTCCAGGGCGTGAAGTCAAGAGCTTTGCATTTTGAGAGGATGATTAGCGAGGAGGAGGTCAGAAAGGATTGAGATTCTCCTTGACCTCCCCCTCTCAACAACCTGTTAGGCTTCCGAAAGGGCTGGTGAACTGGGTGACGGAAAGTCAAAGGGTGACATGATGAGCATGTCAAATTGCCGCCTGTGGGAGAGTGGCTGGTAGATTGTGGGCAACGGATCGCTAGGAAGGCAGGAATCAGCAGAGAGGGGCTGCTATTGGCAGGTGGGCAATGGCAGCGTTCTGTTTCGGGTGCTTAGAACCAAACTCCATCTGACACCATTCGTGGTTTTCAAACGTCACTAGTTTGAGAGTCCTAATCTGGACTTGCTTATGTACCGTGGGCCCTGCTGCAACATTATGTGCTGCTGATTATGCATTATGCATAATCCATTATGCCGCTCGTTATGAATTATGACGTGGGTGGCGCACTGAACCTCTTGGGTTTGCCAATCAGAAGGTTGGCGGTTCGAATCCCGGCGGCGGGGTGAGTTCCCATTTCTCCGTCCCAGCTTCTGCCAACCTAGCAGTTCGAAAGCACACAAGTGCAAGTAGATAAACAGGTACTGCTGCGGTGGGAAGGTAAACAGTGTTTCCGTGCGCTCTGGCTTCTGTCCCGGTGCTCTGTTGTGCCAAAAGCGGCTTAGTCATGCTGGTCACATGATCTGGAAAGCTGTCTGTGGTCAAACACCGGCTCCCTCGACCTGAAAACGAGATGTGTCCCGCAACCCCATAGTCGCCTTTGAATGGACTTAACCATCCAGGGGTCCTTTACCTTTTTGACATTTTTGCTCATCATGTGCTGCTCATTATGCATTATGTGTTCTTGTGGTAAGGTAAAGGTAAATGGTAAAGGGACCCCTGACCATTAGGTCCAGTCGTGTCCGACTCTGGGGTTGTGGCGCTCATCTCGCTTTATTGGCCGAGGGAGCTGGCGTACAGCTTCCGGGTCATGTGGCCAGCATGACTAAGCCGCTTCTGGCGAACCAGAGCAGTGCACGGAAACGCCATTTACCTTCCCGCCAGAGCGGTACCTATTTATCTACTTGCACTTTTGACGTGCTTTCGGACTGCTAGGTATATAATAATAAAACATTAAAATAAAATAATAAAATATATAGGTATATAATAATAAAATATTTTTATACATATTTTTACTTATGGCATAAAATTTATACACTGTAAAAAAGCAAAGAAGCCTCCGAGTCATTTACAAAGAGAACACAACAATAAGATTATTCGTTAAAAACAACTACTGGTATTTAAAATATTTTTTCTAAAAAAAACAAAAAAAACCCCACACTAAAATCAGCAATAATCTAAAACCAGATTGAAACACGTTCCAGTGTTCTTCATGTCCAGGTAGGCTTGTCTATAGAAAAATGTTTTTAACAGCCATCAAAAACAGTACAGAAAAGGTGCCTTCCTGGTGTCAACAGGCAGGGAGTTCCAAAGTGCAGGTTTTGCCTCACTAAAAGTTTCATTTCTTCTTGTATGGAACCTCTAGCCGTGCCAGTCCCACCATTCCAAGTGTGTGTATGTGTGTGTGTGTGTAGTAGTAGTATTATATAGCTATTATATTATGCATTTACACTTTCCTGTTGCTTATTATGTATTGTCTAGCATTGTGCATTAATATTTATTGCTGTAGTGTTTTGCTTTTTTGTATTGTATTGTATTGTATCGTATTGTTTTCTGCATTTTACATCTTCTTCTTTGTTATGTTACTCTGCTGTAAACCACTCCATTGCCTTTTTGATGAAAGGTGGTACAGAGACACCAAAAGTAAATTAATAAATGAAACGCTTCTTTCATTTATGAATTGCTTCTTGTGAAACATCCCAAAGGGATCAGCCATAAAAACATCAATAAACACGTCCACAGTGATAACGTATATAAAAACAATACTGATCCAGACTGTATCTCCACTTAAAAGGCTTGCGGATATAGGAAGCTCTCCTACAGGCATCGAAAAGGCAATGTACATGGCAATTGTTCAATAGGTTGCATAGATGGGTAAATAAACTATATATCATAAAGGCACCACAGTCTCTGCTGTCCCTCACTCCTAAGGAAACACAAACTCTGGGTAAATGCCTGAAACCCTTGGAATCTCACACCGCCCAGAGACTGGGGATGTATCTGGTGGGATCTAGACACATATTAAAAAAACGCTGTGAAAATGCTTTTTTAAAAAACGTTTTAAATTTTTATTGAATTTCCCATCAGCTCACAATCGCCATCTAGTGTCACATTTGTATAATGCACTTAAAACACGCTTAAAACCTTATATTTGCACCTGTATAGCTGAGTCCTCCCTATTTTTATTAATAATTGTTATTAAATTTCAAAAACTTCACAGATTCTCTTCCATTCAGATACATACATATCCTAAACTGATTTCCCACCCTCTCACCCACAGTGTTTTAAACCAAACAATTTCCTACTGCATTATATTTCACATTTCCATCACATAAAGGTAAAAGTAAAGGGACCCCTGACCATTAGGTCTAGTCATGTCTGACTTTGGGGTTGCGGCACTCATCTCGCATTACTGGCCGAGGGAGCCGGCATACAGCTTCCAGGTCATGTGGCCAGCATGACTAAGCTGCTTCTGGTGAACCAGAGCAGCGCACGGAAATGCCGTTTACCTTCCTGCTGGAGCGGTACCTATTTATCTACTTGCACTTTGACGTGCTTTCAAACTGCTAGGTGGGCAGGAGCTGGGACCGAGCAATGGGAGCTCACCCCGTCACGGGGATTTGAACCGCCAACCTTCTGATCAGCAAGCCCTAGGCTCTGTGGTTTAACCCACAGCGCCACCCGCGTCACTAAAACACACTTAAAGCCTTATATTTGCACCTGTATAGCTGAGTCCTCCCTATTTTTATTAATAATTGTTATTAAATTTCAAAAACTTCACAGATTCTCTTCCATTCAGATACATACATATCCTAAACTGATTTCCCACCCTCTCACCCACAGTGTTTTAAACCAAACAATTTTCTACTGCATTATATTTCACACTTCCATCACATAAAGAAACCCTCTAATATCTTTCCATCACCTTCCCCTTCCGCCACTCATTTCACAAATCCAGCCAACAAATTCATTTAACTGTGATTTTATTTTTATTCAAATAGTCCACAAAAGACCTCCAGTATTCTACAAAAAAATCGTCCTTTGGGTCTCGCAATCTGGCTATCAGCTTTGCCATTTCTGCATAGCCCATTACTCTTTAACATCCATTCCTCCTTCGTTGGAATATTCCCTTCTTTCCATTTCTCTGCATATAAAATTCTAGCCACTGTTGTTACACACATAAATAGTTTAATCAACTTCTTCAGAATGCCTGTCCCTATTATCCCAATAAGAAATGATTCGGGTCTTTGGGGAATAATGCACTTAAACATCTTATTCATTTCGTTACATATCGGAGATCGGGAATGTATCTCAAGCTGTATGCTGAATATTTCATAGAATCATAGAGTTGGAAGAGACCACAAGGGCCATCCAGTCCAACCCCCTGCCAAGCAGGAAACACCATCAAAGCATTCCTGACAGATGGCTGTCAAGCCTCCGCTTGAAGACCTCCAAAGAAGGAGACTCCACCACACTCCTTGGCAGCAAATTCCACTGTCCAACAGCTCTTACTGTCAGGAAGTTCTTCCTAATGTTTAGGTGGAATCTTCTTTCTTGTAGTTTGAATCCATTGCCCCGTGTCCGCTTCTCTGGAGCAGCAGAAAACAACCTTTCACCCTCCTCTGTATGACATCCTTTTATATATTTGAACATGGCTATCATATCACCCCTTAACCTTCTCTTCTCCAGGCTAAACATACCCAGCTCCCTAAGCCGTTCCTCATAAGGCATCGTTTCCAGGCCTTTGACCATTTTGGTTGCCCTCCTCTGGACACGTTCCAGCTTGTCAGTATCCTTCTTGATCTCACTCTACTCTGTTTCATAACGAGGAGAGGGGATTATTTTTTCATGCAGTAGCTGAGACAGGGTGGTCCAGTGAGGACTGATAGTAAAATCAGCAATAAGCCAAAAGTGAAATCAATAAACCAGCAGTAAAATAAGACAAGCCTGAAATGGATGCTTACTCGCAAAGCTTTTATCTCCATGCCAGGACAGAGGAAGATGGCAAGATCTCATCTTATTCTGCCTGCCCTTAAGAAAAGAAACATGGTTATTGCGAGGGCCCACCCCAATGTCTATGTTCAGGATTTTTTACCTTTTTCACAGTTGGCCGTCAGACAAGAAGATAATATCAGATATTCAAAAGGGAAAGTCATTACAAGGGGAGCCATCTGCTTGGATTTTCCCCCCTTGCCAGTTCATTACAAGCCATTCAGCTGTCCCGGACACCACTGTGTTATTTGGGGCTTTTAGAGAAATTAAAATGCTGCTTTCTGCTCAAAAATGCAAAGCAGGGTCTCTTAAATCAGAGTCAAATCAGTGCTTTATATGTGGGGAGGGTTTCAGACAGCCATTAGTATTCACCTCCGGTTATCACAGCCTGACCACAGCGATCTGATCGTCACAGCCAGGCTGATGCGCCGCCGCAGCCAAGGAAAACAGCAACCATTTAAATTCAAACAGGAGGAAACAGAGCCAGGTTCAAGCAGACCTGGCTCCCTAGAACATCTAGCGATAACCGGCAACAATTTAAATTCAAACGGGGAAACAGAGCCAGGTTCAAGCACACCTGGCTCCCTAGAACATCCAGCGATAACCGGCATGCCGTAAGGTTGCCATATGTCCTCTTTTTCCAGGACATGTCCTCTTTTTCATGGGTATGTAAAAGGAGAGTCGCCATAGGGATCCATAGTTAAAAGTAGAGGTTGGCAAATGTTTCCTCTTTTTTGCTCTTCAAATTCCGGGCATACGCAGTGCATCCGAGTTGGTGCCGCTGCTCCCGTGGCGACCGAGCGAGCCGCCCCATCCATAAAGCAGCACAGATGGGGAAGCCCTACGACCTGCCGCCTGCTCGACGGGTCACCCGGTCGCCACAGGAGCAGCAGCGCTGGGCCGGATGGACTGTGCACGCGTGGCATTTTCACGCATGCGCAGCCCGTCCAACGTCATGATGCCCCGCCCCCCGGGGGGATGCCTCCATGTGCCACCCCAGGCGGCCAAGAGGCTTCCTCCGTCACTGGCTATTCTGCAGCAGTTACGCTGGCTGCCTGTTTTGCTTCTGGGTCCAATAGAATGCTCATGAATCTTCCTAAAGGGGTTTTTTGCCACTTCCCCCCTGCTAGGGATATTTTTTTTTTTTTGCTAACCCAATGAATATAATTTTCAATCTATCTAAAAGCTATGAAGATCACAAGCAAGGGACTTTGGGAACAATAGTACTTGGACAGCTGCTGAGGCAATGATCTATACATCTGTGTAGCTCAGCGCTGCAAAAGGGCATCAGTTACCCCCTGAGACACAACCTTCATACAACTTGCATGAAGGTGAATGAGCACCGTAAAGAAAAGGCGCTGTGCAAATGTCTTCAAACTCGTCAATTACCATTAGCCTTCTGATTAGGCGGAGAATATAGCGAGGTCTGCATGCACGGCCCAGACATTTGTCAGCTGCAGATGCTAGCATTTAGTGTGACCGAGATCCCACACGCTAAACATCTTTCTTTTCCAATATACCGCTTTTCTGGCCCCAAGGCCAGAAAGGAGACAATAAAAGAGAAATCAATCAAAACAAATCGTCCGATACTCACTAATCACACGCGGCGTTTTTCTTCCTCTCTCATAATACTCGAATGCATGGACATCCAAAGAAGTTGAATGCTGGAAGATTCAGGACAGACCAAAAGAAAGGATTTCTTTACATAGTTAAGCTATGGAATTCGCTGCCACAAAAGGCAGTGATGGCCAGAAACTTGGGTGGTAATAAAAGAGGATTAGACAGATTCATCAAGGATACAAGTATCCAGGCCACTAGCCACAGTGGTGATGTGATACATCTATTGTTGCTGGAAATTGCCAAAGGAGACAGTGCTGTCAGGAATGAGCCAGCTCTAAGCGATGGTTTGCAGCCAACTGCAGAAAGCAGCCAGGAACAGAGAGGCTTAGATGTTAGTCAGGCAGAGGAGAGCCGGCAGCTGCAGACCACGGCTCTTCCTGACCTTGATGGGCAGGCTGATAAGGCAATAGCTGAACACAGCCAAAGCTCACAGGAAGCACAAATAGGAGTGAATAGATTCAGAGACAGCCTCTCAGAATAGGAAGAGGTTGGAGCTGACCCACTAAGTCCGAAGAGTCGGTGAATGGGAAGGCTGCTAGTTAGGAAGCAAAACAAGAGCCGTAAGAGCTGTAAGTTCAATATCTTCTGTTGCCGCTGGAAGGAGTCTTCAGAAGGGACATCTTGAATGCTTTCAACCAAGCCAATGAGAAACCTACTTGGCAGCACACTCCTATATCTGTCTACTCAGATAAAGTACATTGAACTCATTGAGTTCAATGGGGATTTCTGACAGGTAGGTAGGTAGGTATAGGAATGCCACCTTACAGACACATTTTATTTTACTAGGTAATGGAAACAAGCCCAAAGGGGTGCACACATTTGTTACATGTAAGTGTATGACTTAATAACTACACGTGCTATCTTCTCCTACAGAGAAACCTAGCTATCTTACTGTAAGATACTGAAGGATATGTTGCTCTTTATGTACTATTTATTTACACAATGAATATTACTTAAGTACATCAGAAGCAGGCCAGAAAAGCAGTAGGACTGCTAACTGGCAAAGTTATAAGGGAAGAAATTATAGCAAAACATAATGAATTTGTTGCATCTGCATGACAAAATATCAAGTAATATCAAACCCAATCCTTTTTTTTTCTTGAGTAATATATCACAGCAGTCATCCAAGTCTCAGCTGCATTCTCTAAAGTAGTCACGGGTAAATTAGAAAGTTTTCAACTATTCAGAAAACCAACATATTTAGAGTCAGCTTATGTACTATGTAGTTAGAAGATTTCCGGAATCATTTAATATGGACAAATTGGCCAATCATCTGTCTTGAAATGGTAAAAGAGATTTTTTGAAACAGAATTAAGGATGTGGAAAAGCAGCCAGGCTGAAAGATCATCAGCATACCTTTCACCTTTTACCTGCGGCAGAAAGGCTCCATCACGGAGCTGCAGCCTAGATAGAACCTTATCTGTGCCATGTTTCTTCGTGCATAACTTGGGCTGGATTCTTCCCAACATAGTGGACCAGAACAGCTGAATCATCTGTGCCAACAGCAGAGCTTTCCCCTCCAAGTTTTTATGCAAAGCAAGCTATTTGTGCACCTTAGATAATGGATGCTCCGGAGGGGTTTCCAAGCTGTAATGGGTCACAATTCACTTGGAGCCCCGAGTCCTTACCTAAAGAGCCTGTTTACTCTCACATGGAGACAGGTGCAAGTGTAATGCTTTGCCCTGCAGTGAATATTGTTGAACCCAATTAAATCTCTTTCCCTTCAGGAGAGCCTGGCAAAACATTCAGTGCACCAAAGACAAATTGTTTTCAAAGCCCTGTGTCTATCCATTTTCCCTGAGCACACTCTGTTCCCCCATAAATTGTTTCCCTTGGCTTCTTAGACCAATATCGCCTGTGGAAGAAAAAGACATTGATTTTAGCTTTTCCTGCAACGCCTCTCGAAAGGCGGCGATAAATTTACGAATTGGAGAAGTTGCACAAGCAAAAGCAAAGGGACTACAACTCACCTGCTAGGTGGTAGCTTTTTCGAAGTAGACAGTGGCATGGCCCATTTCAGAAAGTAACACTGTGGGGGAGACATAGATGTCCTGAGGCTGGCAGGTGGCCTGTAAGTCACCAAAGAAAGTCTCCAACAGGGGTCTCTAGTGCCCAGACATTGGGACTTTTGCTCCCGCACCAGCAGTGCTCTGGACTTTTCCCCAGCCAATCAAACCACGCTCTGTGTAGGGCTGGGTTGGCGACCCATTGCCGGTGGGCAAGCCAAATGCTTCAGGCCCTGCCATGCAACATTCTGAAAGGCCACCCCAACTTTCAATCACATGACATTGCGGTGACATCAGGTGACTCCTTTCCTTCACCCTCTGTGGTTTTGCAGACTGATCCACAGTGCATGCAAAGCCCATTTGGGTCGGCGAGCTGCATCATTACCTGACATCAGGTGTAGGGCAGGTGGGCATGCCTTGGGCCCACAGGCCAGGGGTTTCCAAACACTGATATGAGGCAAGGGCACCATCTAGGCTGCAGTGTTGGTCTGCACAGAGGAGGAGGAGGAGGAGGAGGAGTTTGGATTTGATATCTGCCAGGAACCCCCCCTCAGCGCTGCTGGAGAAAGCGAAAGAGCATTATAATTACTAGATCCTCCTAAATCTCAAAGCGGCCAACATTCTGGAGAGAGTTCTCAAAGCGAAAATGCCTCCTCCTCCTCCTCCTCCCCCCTGCATTCCTCAAGTGGCAGAGGCCAGCAGAAACAGGAAGGAGGGGTAGAGGCGAGGGGATGAAGCAGCCTTATGGCCGGGGGGAAAGCTGGGGGGAAGGTCACATTCCCACGCCAAGAAGCAGGGAAGGGAGGGGTGGGATCCCACGCTGGTTTTGCTGGGCAAGGAACAGGAAGTAGTTATTCCTGGGATCTGTAAGTCAGGGATGGAAGTGTTTCTTTTTGCTCTCACTGTACATATTTTGAGCACAATAAAGAACTTAGTTTAGAAGTTCCTGTGTCTTGGCTTCACTCATGAACAGCCACTGAACGTCCTTACAATATCCTTCTTTATCACTACCCTAGGAGTCTCAAAGCGGCTAACATTCTCCTTTCCCTTCCTCCCCCACAACAAACACTCTGTGAGGTGAGTGGGGCTGAGAGACTTCAAAGAAGTGTGACTAGCCCAAGGTCACCCAGCAGCTGCATGTGGAGGAGCAGAGACACGAACCCGGTTCACCAGATTACAAGTCTACCGCTCTTAACCACTACACCACACTGGCACAAAACCATACCCTCAAACACCACAGTGGGGCAAATTGGGCCACAACCTTGATGGAGGCTGCACCGCCCACTCACTCTGGCCTCACCCCCTCTCTCAGCTCCCTCCCTCCCTCTCTTGCACCTTCACCTGCCACTGCCACTGCCACAACGGCTTCTGTTGCTGCAGTAGCTACTGGTAGACTTCTGGAAGCCCATGCCAATTCCGGAAGTACATTGGCTGAAAAGCTGCAACAGAAAAAGAGTGGGCGGTTCAGGTAAAAAGCACACCTTTCAGCACTGTCTTTCGGTCCTGCACTCTGGTGCAAGCCAACTGATTTGCACCAAAGTATAGGGTCCCCAGGGATGCGGGTCCTGTGGGTTAAACCACAGAGCCTAGGGCTGCTCGGTCCGGTTCAAATCCCCACGCTCCTGCCCACCTAGCAGTTTGAAAGCACGTCAAAGTGCAAGTAGATAAATAGGTACTGCTCTGGTGGGAAGGTAAACGGCATTTCCGTGCGCTGCTCTGGTTCGCCAGAAGCGGCTTAGTCATGCTGGCCACATGACCCGGAAGCTGTACGCCGGCTCCCTCAGCCAGTAAAGCGAGATGAGCACCGCAACCCCAGAGTCGGACATGACTGGACCTAATGGTCAGGGGTCCCTTTACCTTTACCTTTATCTGTAGGGTCCCCAAACACACATCTTGGGGGTTTTGAGGGATGATCAGAAGCTGATCTGGCTTCTCTAAATCCAGGACGTCCCACTTAAAACACGACCGTTGCAAGGTATGCACAAGCCCCAGAGCCTGAATACTATGTGACATCTCTCTAAGCTGGTCCAGCAGTCTGCACAATTTATCACATTGAGTAGGCAGGCTGACTACCTTCTTGATTCAGGATTTGGGCCAATGGGGAGGCTAGCACAAGACACCCACTCACTGCCGCTTTCCTTCTCTCCTCCTTCCCGTGGCTGCTGCTTATTTGTTACTGTTTTGCCAGCATATTAGGGGGTAGCAGCACTAATGGGGCCCCCATCTCTTCTCTTCCATCTCGTTTCTTCCACCTACAAATTTTCCCTTGCAAAGCGAGTTGCTATAGACACTGGCTACAGGTAGGGGACTCGCCCGTCCGCACTGTTCCTCTGCCAAGTATCCACAGGGAGGTGAATTGTTGGTTTGTGTTCTAACATGTAATAGCTCCTCAGGGATCCTCTGTAGCTTTGGTTAAACTCCTGGGGGAAAGAAATCTGTCCGTTTCAAAAAGGTGACCTGATGTTGGCTCCTAGCCTCTTCCAGGAGGCTGCTGACGTCCGCTGTGAAGTATGCTTTTATGCGAGAGTGCCTTGCTGAATTCTTTGCTGCGGTTCTGTACACTATTATCTGATTTGCGCCAGTAAAATAACAGCCATAATCCCCTGCGGCTCTTTTCGCACCTCTCTCCTAAGGAGCTCACAGCCCTTTGGAAACATTAATTAAGACACACAATACCCAGCAAATAAAGCAAATATTATCTCTTCCTTGCAAGGATGAGGAAAGGTAAGGGACAGCTGAAGTCAAATGCGACCGAAGTTCTCCCTGTGAGTCATCAGCAGACAGAACCAGCAAAATTGCTGTAAAGGTTATGCCTCTGGTTCTTCCCCTTTCCTTTCACGAGCAACATAATTATGGGAATAAAAAGCATTGCGTTTGTGAAGTGCGCAGGTGTCTCTTCTGACTGTCAAACAAATTTGCAGAGCTAAGTGGCCTTGCCAACTGATTTCTCTTGATTATTTTTATTACATTAAAAAAAAAACTTCTAAAATTATTATTGGAGAAGATGAACAACACCCAAGTATTGTATTTGACTCATTTAAAACAATCCCAAAACAAATGCATACTTGCAGCCAGACGCCATCAATTTAGTCTTCTCCCCCATGTTGTTGAACTACAACTCCCATCATCCCTGACCATCCCTGCGTGGGGCTGATGGGAGTCAGAGTCCAAGAAGAAGAAGAAGAAGAAGAGAAGAGTTTGGATTTGATATCCCGCTTTTCACTACCCGAAGGAGTCTCCAAGCGGCTAACATGGCAACCAGGTAGGATAAGGATGGGATAAGCGATGCAAAGATTTAATCCAAAGAGGGATGGGTTTGGTTGCAGTCCTATACAGTGGTACCCCGTGTTACGCACGCGATCCGTTCTGGATCGCACTACGTAACACAGGCGTGCTTAACACAAACGCCCCAGGGGAAAAAACAAAAAACCCGGAAGTTCACGTATTTTTGCGCTTCTGCGCATGCGTGAAGTGCGCATAATGCTTCTCCGCACCAATGCACACTTGCACATCGCATGCGCTCCTGGGAGGACTTCCGGTTCGCGGAGGTCCATAAATCGAACACACGCAACACGGAGCGTACGCAACTCGAGGTATGACTGTAATGATCAGAGGCGTAGGAAGGTCAGGTGGTACCCAGTGTGGGAAATTTCACATATATATGAATGAAGCATTTCTTTTAGGGATACTGGGCAGGATATACCAAAAGACCAGGGTAAATTGTTTATGTATGCAACCACGGGTGCCAGGATGCTCTTTGAACAGAGATGGAAACAAGACATTGTCCCAAATAAGGAAGGGTGGAAAGCAAAGTTAATGGACTATCCAGAAATGGCAACACTTACGGGAAGGTTAAGGAATCAAGAAGAAAGAATTAACAAAGAATGGGGGAGATATGTGGATTATTAAAAAAAAATATTGCAAACAATTAAACACATTAGCAGGTTTAATTTAAAATCAAGCAGTTAAAAGGCGCCTTGGGAAGAAATGTGTTGAGTAACAATCAAAAGGAGTTAAGGGGGAGGTGCAGTTTTGAAAATGTTTTTTACAAGAAACCAAGGAAGGGGAGGAGGGAAGTCAAAACAAAGATGTATGGAAATGGAATTGATTGTTGTTGTTGTTGTTGTTAAATTGAAAAATGAAAAGAAAATGTATTAAGAAGAAAAGAAAAGAAAAGAAAAGAAAAGAAAAGAAAAGAAAAGAAAAGAAAAGAAAAGAAAAGGGTGTTAACGTGCTCAGGTCCTGCTTCTGAGCTTTCCACAGGCCATGTGAAAAAAGGATGCTGGACTAAATGGACCTTTGAGCCAGCATGGTGTAGTGGTTAAGAGCGGTGGACTCGTAATCTGGTGAACCGGGTTCGTTCCCCGCTCCTCCACATGCAGCTGCTGGGTGACCTTGGGCTAGTCACACTTCTTTGAAGTCTCTCAGCCCCACTCACCTCACAGAGTGTTTGTTGTGGGGAGGAAGGGAAAGGAGAATGTTAGCCACTTTGAGACTCCTTCGGGTAGTGATAAAGCAGGATATCAAATCCAAACTCTTCTTCTTCTTCTTCTTCTTCTTATTATTCTTTGGCCTAATGCAGCAGGACGGTCTTCATGTTCTCCCTGGGGAGAGCATTCCATGGACAGAGCCACCAGGAAAGGGCTCATTCCCACAGTGTTGTCAACTGAGAATGCAAGGAGAACCTGCTGGATCAGCCCAGGAACCCATCTAGTACAGGATCTTGTCCACATCATGGCGAATGCCTATGGGAAGCCCACAAGGAGGACATCAGCAGAACAGCATTCTCCTCTCCTGAAGTTCCCAGCAGCTGATGGTCAGAAGTATTACTGTCCTCCAACAGCAGTGGTCAAGTCACAGCTATCAAGGTTAGCATTTTCCTTACAGAGAAGATCTGGAACAGGTGCACCAACTCTATGGGGCTGAGACCTCTACAGGCCCCCTCCCATGTCTGCTGGGATGGGGCTAAGGAGGGCATCTTGAGAGGGCAGAGGCGGCCTGGCAGGAAGTCACCCTGGGCTGCTCTGATTCTCCAGACACTGTATGGCCAGGCAGGAAGTTGCCCTGGGCTGACCAGCAAGGCATGCAAATGTCACATCGGAAGGAAGCTGGTCAGCATCTCCTAATGCAACAGTCATCATGAGCATTCACAATGTGCATGACATCATGCGCAGCCCCCCCCCCCAAGTTGGGTGCAACTCGGAGCCTTTCGTCTTGGATATCTTTAAATCTCCTCCACTGAAATCAGGGTGAGCTTCACTTTGGCTGGATCATGCCCTTGGGAGGCTGCGGGTCTGGTGCACCATGACTAATTTTCTGAAAATCAACCCTTGCACCCATCAGCAAGCTGATGACATTAGAGCAGGGATCAGCAACCATTTTTTTAAAAATAAGAATTTATTGGATTTTAACAATAAAAAATACACAAAATGCAAACACTACAAAAAACTACAAAACGATACAAAAATAATGTGATATGTCTAGGACAGGGGTCAGCAACCTTTTTCAGCCGTGGGCCGGTCCACCGTCCCTCAGACCATGTGGTGGGCCAGACTATATTTTTTGGGGGGGGGGAATGAATGAATTCCTATGCCCCACAAATAACCCAGAGATGCATTTTAAATAAAAGGACACATTCTACTCATGTAAAAACACGCTGATTCCTGGACCGTCCACGGGCCGGATTGAGAAGGCGATTGGGCCGCATCTGGGCCATGGGCCTTAGGTTGCCTACCCCTGCACTAGAGGATATATTTGTCTTGAGTATTGCAGGGTGTTTTTTTTGTTCCTCTCTGTTATGATGAAATGGCAAATCAACAATAAACTGAAGTGAGAATATAAAAGAAAAGAAAATACAACTCTAGGCCAAGTGGCCAGTTTGAGCAGGTGGTGTTTATTCAATCGCCACTTGAGACGGATTCAAGGAGACCTTTGCCAAGGGGTTTCATCTATGTCATTTGTTCCTCTTTCCTCCCTCGATATCATGTCCTGCTGCGTCTTTCCCCCCCAGCCAGATGCTAACTCTGTTTACGAAGCAATAGCTAGACAAACAAGGGTCCTGCTTGGCAGGAAAGATTCTCTAGCGGCGGAGAGCAAAAACATTGTGCTAAAGGGAGAGATAGGGCACTAACCAGCCCAGCACCTGAATGCAGTAGATGATTCATTTCCTTTGGAATACAGACAGCTGCTGCCCAGAGATACGGAAGCAGGTTGGTGAACTTTTGCACTCGATCAGGTTTTCTTCATGTTAAAGGGCAGGCGAGCCTTGAAAGATAACATCAACCTTTAGCCTGAGGCTGGTTCGCCCAGACATCGGTGGTGTGTTGTTGGGTTGTTACAGATACAATCCCACAGACAGAACTCAGGCTGGGCCTACATATGTAGTGGAGTAACATGGCAGCGTGAACTGCATCTGCTCAGGCTAAAGGTGAGGCTGGCATTTCTGAATGCTGCTGCCTCCAAATGGTCATTATTTTGTGGAAGCACAGAGGAAATTTCCATGCCAGGACCTGTTGCAGCGAGTGGAGCCTTTTCTCCTCAGCCAGCCGCACCCAATTGTGGTGGTCAGTGCCAAAGAATAGGAGCTCATCATGAGAGCTCCAATAGCAGACGTTGCAGGTTCACCCATGTCTTCTCTGTGTCCGACTCCGACTTCGTGACCCCATGGACCAGAGCATGCCAGGCACACCTATCTTTCACTGCCTCCCGCAGTTTGGCCAAACTCATGCTAGTCGCTTCGAGAACACTGTCCAACCATCTCATCCTCTGTCGTCCCCTTCTCCTTGTGCCCTCCATCTTTCCCAACATCAGGGTCTTTTCTAGGGAGTCTTCTCTTCTCATGAGGTGGCCAAAGTACTGGAGCCTCAACTTCAGGATCTGTCCTTCCAGTGAGCACTCAGGGCTGATTTCTTTAAGGATGGATAAGTTTGATCTTCTTGCAGTCCATGGGACTCTCAAGAGTCTCCTCCAGAACCATAATTCAAAAGCATCAGTTCTTCGGCGACCAGTCTTCTTTAATTGCACAAACCAGAAATTTATGTTTGTGCAATTAAAGCACTCTGATGGTTGCCCTAACACAACACGTTCATTTAAAAAAAATGATGATTTTTTGGTTAGGAGAATGGTGTACTTGATGTGTGGGATTGAATCACAGAATTGTAGAGCTGGATGAGATTCAAGGGGTATAGGGCCAGATTTAGGTTTGATGATTGTCACTGTTTCTTGTGTTGAATATATGCTGTATGTTAATTTGTGGACCTAATAGGTATCTAAAGCTATTTGCATGTGTTGCCATGCAACCAGTCCATGGAGAACTCTGGGGTTGCAGCGCTCATCTCACTTTACTAGCCAAGGGAGCCGGTGTACAGCTTCCGGGTCATATGGCCAGCATGACTAAGCCGCTTCTGGTGAACCAGAGCAGTGCACAGAAATGCCGTTTACCTTCCCGCCAGAGCAGTACCTATTTATCTACTTGCACTTTGACGTGCTTTTGAACTGCTAGGTTGGCAGGAGCAGGGACCGAGCAATGGGAGCTCACCCCGTCACGGGGATTCGAACCGCCAACCTTCTGATCAGCAAGCCTTAGGCTCTGTGGTTTAGACCACAGTGCCACCCATGTCCGGAGCATCATAGGAGCTTACAAAACACAAAACACTGTTGCTGTATGTAGGTTTTATTTTATTTGTTTTTTATCTTATATTTTGGAAATGTACATCCAGTGTTTTTCCTTTAAATTGGGGGGCAAGAGAGTGGGGCCCTAAGCTATAGCTTGTTTAGCTGATACGTAAATCCGGCACTGGTCGTCTAGTCCATCCCCTTGCAATGAAATCACAACTAAAGAATCCCTGAAAGAAGACAATCCCTACCTCTGATAACTTGCGTCCAAAGTGTTAGTGGCAAATGAAAAATACATATAAAAAGGATGCCAAGATCCAAGTCTGGGTCAAGTACTATTTGCTGAGAGAACCCCAGCAGAGTTTTGAAATCACAAAATATTCAACAACATGAAGCATGAAAATATAGGCTGTTAGGCCTTTAAAATATGCCTTTGTGAGTTCCAAAGCTTCCCTCTTCCCCCTAGTATAGAAAAAAAATCCTATACGTTTTGTAGAGTAGCCATATTTTGAAGAGCAAAAACGAGGACACATTTGCCAACCTCTACTTTTAACTATGGATCTCTATGGCAACTCTCATTTTACGTACCCATGAAAAAGAGGACAAGTGGCAATCCTAATTTGGTAAGTTAAAAAGGGTTTACCTGCAAACTCTCCAAAGGTCAGATTCATGTGCTTTTCCATGCAGCATTCAGAGAAAGTTGCACAGGGAGTAAAACTTGTCTTAGTTGCAAAGTGGTGATTGTATCATCTCAAAGCCAGGTTCATTGTCAGTGGATATGAATTCATTTCAGCTTTAGTCCAAGGGTTCCAAAAATGTGGTCCATGAGCTTCATCCATATGGTGGTCCATAGCAGAAACTCTGCAGAGCAACGTAGGTACAGGGATGTGAAGAACATGTGTGTTTGAAGAATGGTGGGCTCAGTGGCCACTCCATCCTTCTTAGAACCCAGTGGTCTGCTGAGAAGGTCAGTAGGATGGAGAGAAAGGCACAGTAATGTGAGTGAGGCTCTGCCTTCCTCATAGGAAGAAAGACTTCTCCCCAGTGGGGAAAAGAGGATGAGAGACACTTGGAAGGAGTGGAGAGTCAATACATTACAATTGTTAAACAACTGGTTGAACACTCAGTAAGTGGTCCAACAGGTTGTGGGATGTGAAACACGGGAGCAGCCAAGTACAACATCCCTAGAGTGGATATAGAAAGCGGGTGTCTGATCCGGCCATGAGGAACTTCCTGTTTCTCCTGGGCTGGGACAGACTTGCTCTGCGTGTGACTGGAGGTGGGTGTGGCCTCACCTGTGCAGGTTAAACAAAAGCAAAGAGGCCAGATGCCATCTCTCTCTCTCTTTTGACTTCGCTCTCAAGGAAGCAACATCTTCTTGGCCAAGAGAGGACAAAAGGAGCTACTTCCCCTATGGAATAGTCTCTAGCAAGCATGTAACTTTTACTAAGCTAAAGTCTGCCTTCTGGGATCCTGTTGTGAACAGATGTGTAAGTAAACTTTTTATACCTTTATAAAAGACTGTGTCGTGTCTCATCTTTTAGGAGGGATTAAGGGGGAAATACCAGGACAATATTATTATAGAGGTTTTTAGCAAACCTGAGCAAACGTATCCGCTGTGTGTGTTTAAAAGGGGAATGTAAACTCTGCTGATATTGTTGAACTTGTTAACACAAGTTGGAATAGGATATCTTAAGCAATATATCCTCTCCTGCATCCCTGAACATTCCCACACAGGTCATGCTTTCAAGCGGTCCTGTGGGTGGGGAAACCACTGCTCTAATCATTATTCCCTTGCATGCGAGTTCACATTTTCTCAGTGAAAGCCACAGGATTAATAATTCTCTGCATTTAGAGTGTTCAAAGAGCATTTCAGAAACACTGAGGTTTTATTACAGCAGACCTGAAAGACGGGGTCAGTGTTTTTATAGCTGCACTGCAAATTGGGATGTGGTGGGCAGTGGGATTGTGATGTCTAAAAATCTCACTTCATTTGAACCAGACCAGAGTCCACGTGAGTGAGATCCCATGGTCAGAAATACCTTCCAAGGGAGTCCAAGACGGATGGAAAGTTTCTTAAAGGTGAAATCCTGACGGCCCAAATGCAGCCAGTTCCAACAAGAAAGAAAAATGGGAGGTGTCTAAAGAAATGGGAGGAACTTACAGGTGAGCTGAGATTAAAGGAGGGCAGGTCTAAGAAATGGAAGAAATGGGAGATCACAAAGGAGGAGTATACATGAGTAGCCAACAGTTTCATGGTGAATGTCAGGCAAAATAAAGCTCAGAATGAGCTCAGGTTTGCAAGCCCCCCCCCCCGGTATGAAAACTAGAGTCAAATAACGAGCTACAATGTAGAAGTAAGTAATTATTTGGACTGTTCCATACACATTTTTTACTATCAGTATGGTTATTAATATTTTTCTTCATATGTTTAATGAAAAACATGTGCAGAGGAGGATGCCCAAGATGATAAAAGGTCTGGAAACCAAGCCTTATGGGGAATGGTTTGAGGGAGCTGGGTGTGTTTAGCCTGGTTCAGAGGAGACTGAGTGGACTTTCTGGTGTTAATAGCTGCAAAACGGCGTAACAGACTCTCTCAGAACATGTTGGGCTCTCCTTTATTAGAGGATTTAAAGCAGAGGTTGGATGTTCTTCTGTCACTGATTATTTTGTTGAGCTTCCTGCATCACAGGGGGTGGACTGGATTGCCCTCAGGATCCCTTCCAACTCAACAATTCTATGACTCTATGAGCTTTCCAGCGCTAATTCTCTCTCCACCCATAACAGAGAAATGATTGTGGGTGCCTCGCCATATTAATCAGCCTGAATGAAATATTTTGTTCTTTGTTTGTGGACTAATCCAAGCCAATCTCTTCCTCCTGAATACGCAGAACAGCTTGAATTCTCAACAGACCACCAATGTTTGCATTCCCGGCTGAGTGCCTCATTCTAAAGCTGAGAACTGTTTGGAAAGAGAGAGGAAGAGGGAACCGTTTGGCAAAGGAAGAAGCTTTGCACCCGCGGTGCCCCCAACCAAATTGTTCTTTAAAGCGCTGGCAAGTTCGCATCTTCAGTGGAGCCAATTACTGGGGAAGATGCAGCTTCCAGGCTCTGTTGGGGCCACAAAAGCACACTGGCGATCTCTTCTCTCACACATTCTTAGAACAAATGGCGTGCTCGGTGAGGCAACCCACTGGAAAGCTTTCAAGGCAGAACAATTACAGCACCCCAGGTCTGCTGCTTCGAGCCGTTTCCCCAAATGTCGGCAGCACAGAGTGCCAGAGACTTTCCTTTCCCTCGCCTGCGAGAAGCTGCCGACCGTGGTTTGACGAGCTCTGGTGGTCTTTGGCTTGGCAGGCAAACAATGTCCCAGCTCTTGGAGTTTCGAAAACAATGGATGCCTCTCTGTCACAAACCTTCGGTGAATATTGCATTGCTCCGGGGACAGATTTGCACAGATAAAACAGCCATGCAGACGTGTTTCTGCAGATCGAGGGAGACTCTCCACATTGCAGCTTGGCAGCCCTATAAGAGCATGGGCCTGTTCTTCACAAGAAACAGGGCCAGTTCTACCATTGGGTAGATGCTGGGGGCAGTGGCCCCTGGCTGTTCTTCCTGAGCCCCCTCCCCAGTCATTCCCCTTCACTGTCACACAGCCTGTATTCGACCTCTTCTTTTTTTTTTTTTAACAGAATTTATTAGCATTTTCATAAAATAACACAAACCCGACCCCACACCTACAAATACAAAAACAAATACAAATACACATAATGTCAGGATTCTTCTTCTTAATTATATACCTTACAAAAAAAATTCTACTTTCGAATCTTGACGCTTGACTTCCCCCGCCTTTTCACCTTCGGTTTTAGAAAATTTAGTTTTACTTAAAAATAACACAATTATCTTAATCTTACTAATATAACCTAAATCATAATCAAATATTCTTATAACTAAACTTATTTCTTCTATCCTTTATCATGCTGCTTTTAACTCAATATCTCCTTTCTTACTTAAAATAAACTTATGATTAACAGACTTCACACTCCGATTTCGGATACCATGACAGACCATTTGAATTATACATTTAATGCTTCAACCCACTCCCCCTCTGTCCATTGTCTTTTTCTGTCTTTCACCAGAACTGGATCTCCAATTATCTTCTTCCAGACGTCCACAAATCCAGGCATTCACAACAAACCTTGCATCGAGCTTCAGGGTGTTCAGCATTTTCCTTCTGGGCTCCTCCGTTTCTTTTTGCCATTCTTGTTCTTGTAAAAATCTTAATTCCATGTCCCTCGACCCCGAGCTGCCACCTCGGAGTCTGGATATTGTAAATTTCCCCGTTCTAGGGCTGCCACCCCCAGAAACCGGTTCCTCTTTCCGGAGTTGCCCAAACACTTCAAAGCCATTCCAGCTCTTTGCCCATTTCATCAATCTTTTGAAAAGCCTCCTCTGTGGAAAGTAAATTCTTTTTACTTACAATTCCACTCAAAGCTTGTAGTTTCCGATTAATCAGTTCCAGCCTCAAGACAGTAAGCCTTTCCTCATCCTCTAAATCAGAGTTCAGTATCAATGCAAACGCAAAGTCCAGCATTTTCGGAGGGAGAGTGAGTATCAAGTTTCAGTTCCTGTCTCTTCCTCCCTTTGTTTCAATTTTTTCCCACGTCAGTCCCGGTCGCCATTTCTCCGAAGCCGAGGTATAAAGACCAAAACTTCAAAAGGAGATATTTTATCCCCAGTTAACCCCCGAAGGGAGATCTCTGCAGTCTCAGTTTTAAAATTCCCAATACTTTCTATCGATTATAGTAGCAGCAGTCACTTAAACAGTTAATTTCTTTCGTCTCCGAAGGGAGGGAGGCGGGCTGCCTTTCTTCTTTCCCCCAGATCGTTCCAAGAATACAAAGAGTCATTCAAATACTCACAGCCACTGGGTTCTTATCAGCTCATTAAAGACAGGTAGAACTTAGACGCTCATCAAAGGCTTTGTCGCCGCATTTACATCATGTCCCCTATAGCCCGGCTCCGTCGTCCCTTCACCCCCACTCCCCCTTTACAGGGGGAGCGGGGGAAGGGTTCGGAGCCACAATGGGCACAGCCGGGGAGCCCAGGGTGCGGGACGCTCTTCCCGCACCCCAACCGGAGCCCCGATATGCGGGTACAGGGCTCCTAACCCCCGGGATGTACAGCCGAAGCAGACTACCTTCAATGGCGTCGCCGCCGGAAGTCCTGTATTCGACCTCTTCATCTGGCGTGACGCCTTAGAAGTGTTAGATCACTAGGGATTGGGGGAGGAATTCAATTCAGTTCACATTTAAAGCCAAACAGTGCAAGAACCCAAACACAGCCATCCTCTTTCCAGTGGCTGTCTCACATGGTCCTGGCTACCATCCAGCCCACAATGACTTGAGAGTAGCATCAGGAAAGGTGAGGGCAGTGACGCTAGAAGCCAGGAGCAGTGGGCCAAGCAGAAGAAGTCCAACATCAGGATGAGGCGTTCAGAACTGCAAGGAAACAACAGAGGCCATGTTCACATCATTCATTCATTCAAAATGACCTATCACACTTCAAAATGACCTTAACAGATTAGAGAACTGGGCCAAAGCAAACAAGATGAATTTTAACAGGGAGAAATGTAAAGTACTACACTTGGGCAAAAAAAATGAAAGGCACAAATACAGGATGGGTGACACCTGGCTTGAGAGCAGTACATGTGAAAAGGATCTAGGAGTCTTGGTAGACCACAAACTTGACATGAGTCAACAGTGTGATGCAGCAGCTAAAAAAGCCAATGCAATTCTGGGCTGCATCAATAGGAGTATAGCATCTAGATCAAGGGAAGTAATAGTACCACTGTATTCTGCTCTGGTCAGACCTCACCTGGAATACTGTGTCCAGTTCTGGGCACCACAGTTCAAGAAGGATACTGACAAGCTGGAACGTGTCCAGAAGAGGGCAACCAAAATGGTCAAAGGCCTGGAAACAATGCCTTATGAGGAACGGCTTAGGGAGCTGGGTATGTTTAGCCTGGAGAAGAGAAGGTTAAGGGGTGATATGATAGCCATGTTCAAATATATAAAAGGATGTCATATAGAGGAGGGAGAAAGGTTGTTTTCTGCTGCTCCAGAGAAGCGGACACGGGGCAATGGATTCAAACTACAAGAAAGAAGATTCCACCTAAACATTAGGAAGAACTTCCTGACAGTAAGAGCTGTTCGACAGTGGAATTTGCTGCCAAGGAGTGTGGTGGAGTCTCCTTCTTTGGAGGTCTTTAAGCGGAGGCTTGACAGCCATCTGTCAGGAATGCTTTGATGGTGTTTCCTGCTTGGCAGGGGGTTGGACTGGATGGCCCTTGTGGTCTCTTCCAACTCTATGATTCTATGATTCTAAGTGCTATGATGCCACGCTAAACACTCATGGCATCCCCCAAAGAGTTCTGGGAGCTGGAGTTTTTAAAAGGTGCAAAGAATTGTTCAGAGACCCCCTATTCCCCTTCCAGAGCTACAATTCCCAGAGTTCCCTGTGAAGATGGATTGCTTGTTAAAATGGGAATTGTAGCTTTGCTGGGAGAATGGCAACCCAGTTCAAACCCGTCCCGTCCCCCAAATGCTCACCAATCACACTCATAAATGCTGAGCCAATTTTGGTGAGGAGCCAAGGATCTGCTCATCCCTAGTTTTTGCTGCATTCAGCCCAAACTGTCTGCATATTCTAATAAATTCTCCGCCACCCTGCCCACACCCATATCGTTTGGGTGCTTTCAGACTGACGTTTTATTGCGGTGTATTCTGCAACATGTCCTTGGCACAATAATAGTGTGCTAGTGATGGTTTTATTCTGCTTTAACTTGTTTGGGATGCTGCCCCGATGCTAGCGCATCATTGCACCCAGAGGGGCTACAGTGCAACAGAAATAAACCAGAACATTTATGATATGAAAAGTTAATGGGTTTTCGGCTGGACGTTGTGGGATTCGCACTGAGTGGAAGTGAAACTGTGTGACTTCCCTGAAACCATTGCAGTTGCAAACAGTATCGGCATCAGATGTGTCTGCTCTGATAGCATCCTGAACACCAATGACTGTGAAATAGAAAGGATGTCTAGAGGGGGGCCCTTTTTTCATTTCCTGAAGATGGCTTGTGCCTTGTCATTTTTGGCAATGGCTCCTGGCAGCCCACCTGCCAAATTGGACTTATCTACCCGCTAATGCTGCAGAGGAGGAGATGGTGTTAGATAATGATATATTTAAGAAGAGAGCGACTGCAGGCAGCAGAATCCTGGGTGATTGTCACACAGTTGGTAATAGCATCATTAGACACGACTCAGCCGGCATTAACTATGTTTGCCTCTTCAGGCAGATAAGGATGTCTTTTGCTGTCTTCTGATTTGTTCATAAACAGCCTGTGCGCAGTTATTTTCTTGCAGATCTATATTTATTTTATAGCAGTAATTACGAGGAGATACATCGGGAGGAAATTTCCATGCCAGGACCTGTTGCAGCGAGCGGAGCCACTGGAGCCTGTGGTGTAGTGGTTAAGAGCTGTTCTCCGGGTCGTGTCTCCGCTCCTTCCAGCCTGCTGGGTGAGCTAGTCGCACCCAATGATGTGGTGGGTTCTCACAGTGGCAGGAAGGGAAAGGAGAATCAGTGGGTAGTGATAAAGCCAAATCCAAACTCTTCTTCTTCTTCTCCTCAGAATAGGAGCTCATCATGAGAGCTCCAATAGCAGACGTTGCAGGTTCACCCATGTCTTCTCTGTGTAGTCCTTGCCAAAGATCATAGAACTATTGAGTTCTGTGGGGTATTAGGGAAGTGTTGGTACCTCTGGTGGGGGACAAGTCATGGTGACTCTGAGGTAGTTTGTCCACCATTGGTCCCCATCCTAACCTGGCTGCTTTGCAGGAAACAAATTATGGGTCATCTATTGGGTATATAATTTTCCATTGTGAGAACGTTGTGAGAAGAGCTAGATCTGGCTGGTGGCCCATCTAGTTCAGCATCCTTGTTCTCACAGTGGCAAGGCAGATGCCCATGGGAAACCCACAAACAGGATCCACACACAACAGCACTCTCCCTTCCTTGAAGATGTCGTGATGGGCACCAGATCTCTTTTTACTTATCAAACCTTTATTGGGCATTTTACAAGTAAAACCGCGAGAGAAAGAATCACATACAAGAACCTTAAAAACACACAAAGAAACAACAATTAAACTCGTAGACTGATTGTATGTGTATATATGTAAAAGACTAAAAGATGGAGGGCAAAGGAGAAGGGGACGACAGAGGATGAGATGGTTGGACAAAAATGAGTTTGGCCAAACTGCGGGAGGCAGTGAAGGATCCAGTAGCACCTTAGAGACCAACTAAGTTTGTTCTGGTATGAGCTTTCGTGTGCATGCACACTTCTTCAGATACGCAGAATGCACACGAAAGCTCATACCAAGAACAAACTGTCTCTGCGTCCAGTTGTGTCTCTAAGGTGCTACTGGAAAGCGAATTTTCACGATATTTTGTTTTGACTATGGCAGACCAACACGGCTACCCACCTGTATGTAAAATCTAGAATTTCCTCCTGTTAAAGTACTCCTTGAAGTGCTGCTGCCCAAAACTCGGCTACCCCCGCAGTCACCCCTTGGTCAATGTCATTTCTCCAGTGAAAATCGGGGCACCCTCATAATACATAATGACTGTATTATGTTTTTATATAAGTTGGAAGCCACTCAGGGTTTAAATAGTAAAATTATTATTATTATGGAATAGGATGTCTGTATTTTCATGGGAGAAATGTTGGAGGGTGTGGAGTTGTTCCATCCCCTTCCACAGGCTGCTGGGTTAGGTGGGCCTCAGTCAGGCCCTCCATATATTCTTAATTCTTCTCCCTTTTCTTTGCATCTTCCTTCTCCCAATTAGCAAAAGGGACTGCAAATTGCTAAGCTGTCAACACGCCCATTGTTCCCCGAATGTAAACATTAATTTCGAACCGGGTAAAACCGCTGAGAAAAGTACATTAGCAGCAACTTCTTTATGTTTGGCTGTTGAGTCACCTTCGTGGAAGTCTGTAATTTGGAAGAGTGTGCCACCCGATAAGAACAGGCTTTGCTTTATCACCTATGATCGCCTTCACACACTCTCATTCCAAGTGCGGGTTGCAACTTCTCAGCAGCGAAGAACGCAGCTCGTCTCGACTGAAGAAAAGAAAATCTTCTAGCCGGGGAGATATAGTTATCTGTCGCGTTGATTGCATACAGCTTTGTGATGATGATTTGAGGCGTCTTTGGCTGTTTCCAGGAGACAAGAGCTCATTGGCATATGGTTTTATTTCTCTGGAGGTTCTTTGCATAATAAAAGTTCCACGGTGGAATGAAGAATATATCCCCTCAGGAAAATGGCAAAGCCATCTCCGGCACTAGAAAGACTGCTGGGATGTTACACCAGCAATCTGTGCATTGGCAGGAGTATCCTGAAAGGGCCACTTCCAGGCAGAAGATGATTTTGGAATTGGTGTTCCTCATATGTGCAAGGTTGTTGTTGTTGTTGTTTGTTGTTGTTGTTGTTTGCAGTGTTCACAAGGCACTAAGGGCTTGTTCTGTTCCCCTGTTTTCTAGACATGGGTTGGTGTCAGGAATGAGCCAGCTCCAAGCGAAGGTTTGCAGCCAACTGCAGAAAGCAGACAGGAACAGAGAGGCTTGGATGTTAGCCAGGCAGGGGAGAGCCGGCAGCTGCAGACTCCAGCTCTTCCTGACCCTGACAGGCAGGATGATAAGGCAGTAGTTGAGAGCAGGCTAGAACACAGCCAAAGCTCACAGGAAGAGGTTAGAGCTGATCCACTAAGTCCAAAGAGTCAGCAAATGGGGGGGGGCTGCTAGATAAAACAAGCAAAACAAGAGATGTAAGGGTCGTAAGTTCAATTTCTTCTGTCGACGCCGGAAAGAGTCTTCAGAAGGGTCATCTTGAGTAATGATGCTGGAGGCTTTGTTAGAGCCATCCAGGGCTATCTGTTTGTTTTTGCATTAAATCCTCCTTTTTAATTACCTATGCTCACTGTGTTATCAAGCTGGGAACCTGGACTCCTGACAGTCGGAGAGGTTTTCCATCTGCCCTGCCTCCTTTCTCCAGGAAACCCCTCTGTTTACCGCTGAATCGTAACCAATGTCAATTGGGTTTTCTGCGGATTGACATGTGTTCTGATTCAGCTGTAAGCAGCGGGTTTTCCAGGGGAAAACATCAGGGCAACATGTAGGAAACTCCAGCAGCAGCAAGAGAGCAGCAGTAGCCGGCTCAAGTGCAAAGCAGGTAAAACCTTTGTTAGAAGCTTCCTGTTCGCTTTGTTATTGCTCCCCCCGAAACGCTGGACCTTCCCGGAGGAAACCGGAGTCACCCACCGTAGATTTACAACAGCTGTCCTTGACATCAGACTTGATTTGAAATATTTTTGGGACTGTGGGGGAGTTGAAGTTCTCTTTATTTTTGTTTATTTGCTAATTAGTGGGTCTGAGTTTTGCTTCATTTATTATTTGAGTATGGTATATGTATGCTTTTGTGTGTTATGCTCAATGGTGTAACGTTGGAAAATGTCAATCACGTCTCCTAACTAGGCAGTTATCTTTCCACAAGAGTCAACATTGATGCCATAATAATAATAATAATAATAATAATAATAATAATAATAATAATATATTTGTACCCTGCCCATCTGGCTGGGTTTCCCCAGCCACTCTGGGCGGCTTCCAACAAATATTAAAAATACATTAAAAATCCAGCATCGCCTGAGCTCTGCGAGTGCGGCTTTCTCCCGATTGAAGTGCAGAGTGTTTGAGGACCGGGACATTCGCAGGGAAACCAAAATGCTTGTTTACAAAGCTATTGTACTACCAACCTTACTGTATGCTTGTGAAACATGGACCACTTACAAACGCCATCTCCAACTTCTCGAAAGATTCCATCAACAGTGTCTCTGAAAAATCTTACACATCACTTGGGAAGACAGGCGAACTAATATCAGTGTACTGGAAGAAGCAAAGATCACCAGTGTTGAAGCAATGATTCTTCAACATCAACTTCGTTGGACTGGTCATGTTGTGCGGATGCCTGATGATCATCTTCCAAAGCAACTACTCTATTCCGAACTTAAAAATGGAAAGTGTAATGCTGGTGGTCAACAAAAGAGGTTTAAAGACTGTCTCAAGGCAAATCTTAAAAATGTAGTATAAACACCAACAACTGGGAAACACTGGCCTGCGAGCGCTCCAGTTGGAGAACAGCCTTTACCAAAGGTGTCATGGGCTTTGAAGACACTCGAACTCAGGACGCAAGGGAGAAACGTGCTAAGAGGAAGGCACACTTGGCAAATCCACACCGTGATCAACTCCCACCTGGAAACCAATGTCCCCACTGTGGAAGGACATGTGGATCCAGAATTGGCCTCCACAGTCACTTACGGACTCACTGTTACAACCATGTTTATGGAAGACAATCTTACTCGGCTATGAGTGATTGCCAAAGAAGAATGTTGTTATGTTGTGTTGTGTTGTGTTGTGTTGTGCCGTGCCGTGTCATGTTATATGTATTATGTTGTACGAAATAGTATTATATGTTTCCCCCCACTATGGTAATATGTACTGTGTAACTTTTTCTTTTCTTTTCTGTAGGTTGCTTGGAGACCTTCGGGTGACAAGTGACTAATAAACCTAATAAATGAATGAAATAAAAATGAAATGTTGGACTAGATGAGCTACTGGTCTCATTCAGCAGGGCTCTTTCTGTGTTCTTATCACATTACTGGCATCAAAAATTCAGTCTGTAAACACACACACATTAATTCCAGACTTTCCAGGGGGAATCTATTAAGGTTTTTTGTTTTTGTAACTCAACTTGTTGCCACCGGTGTATAATACCTCATTTCTGTGGTGCAGCGGGTCAGTGCATCTGGTCAGTAACCAGAAGATCAGTTGTTTGAGCCCACCCAGTAATGGCTGTGGGCAGGATTTCTGCACTGCATGGGGTAAGGCTAGATGACCCTTGGGATCCCTCCCAACTCTACAATTCAATGATTCTATGATTTCCCCCCCCCATTGGTTTTAATGTATGTATTAGTTTTTTTGTAAAGTCACTTTGAGTTATCTGTGACTAATAAATTTAATAAATAATAATAATGGAATACTTCTCCCCCTACCATCCATTGGAAATTTGACAGGTATGATGGTGATATTGGTTTATCAAAACATTTGCATGCATATGTGAATTGTCCATTACTTGCCTGTACCTTTTAGCTAGGCATTAACCAGGAACATGGTGAATGCATCACCCGAATTAGTGTTGTACTGAAAATATCTTTAATTTTTTTAAAAAAAAGAAAAAAGAAAAAATATTCTTCATGAGTGAAGCTCCATATAAAGCAGCCTTTCTCAACCTTGGGTTCCGAGATGTTGTTGGACTACCAGTCCCATCATCCCTGATTGCTGCCCCTTCTGGCAATGAATGCTGGGAGTTGTAGTCCAGCGACATCTGGGAACCCAAGACTGAGGAAGGCAGCTATAAAGCATCGACACACAGCTTTAAACAGTCGTGGGAACTATTAAGGGTGCCGAGAGGTGTACTGAGGCCCTTATTCCCCTCACTATTCCCAGAATGGTTCAACAGTCAATCCCTCTTTCCAGAGAACTCTGGGAACTGTAGTTCTGTGCAGAGAATAGGGGTCTCCTAACAACACCTTTCACACACTATAGTTCCCAGGATTCTTTGCAGGTAGCCATGGTGGCTTAAAGTGATCTGATACCATGCTTTGAATGGAGCTTGAGAAGAGAAACTGCATTTGAAAACTACCGAAGGGGAGAGAAAATCTCATGGAGGGTGTTGTTGAGCTTATCTTACTTTCAAAGTGGCCAAGGGGTATTTTGTGACTATCCTTTCTTTTTTTCTTTCCTTCCTTCCTTCCTTCCTTCCTTCATTTCATTCTTTCATTCTCTGGTGACCCCCTATCAAGAAACCAGTAGGAGAGACACTTCAGTCTCCCAGGACATTCTATACAAGATCTCAAAGTAGCTGTCTTACTACAAAGGAATTTCAAAAATAGACTGGAAAGAGAAGTTGCTGAATTGCAACTCATTACCAAACTTAAAACCATGGAGAGACCTGGTCTGAACAAAGACATTGGATTCTTATCTCATTATACATGACAAAGCTATCTTTAGCCATCTCACCCCTTGCTTTTCCTGTAAGACCAATTGCAGTCGTTAACAGTCGTCAACAGGTTTTCCACACCTATCAGCCAATCACCCATTCCCACCACCCTTCTGAGTAATACCCCTCCCCACTCTCTCACTATATATAAGGGTCTGGTGACTTCTGTTTCAGTGTATCTGAAGAAGTGTGCATGCACACGAAAGCTCATACCAAGAACAAACTTAGTTGGTCTCTAAGGTGCTACTGGAAGGAATTTTTTATTTTGTTTTGACTATGGCAGACCAACACGGCTACCTACCTGTAACTACAACATTCCTTGTTTTGCTAGAGTGGACATGCAAGGGAATGTTTGGTCCAGCCAGTTGAAACTTCCTGTTCCTCCTGGCCTGGAGCATCCTTCCTCTTGCATGTGACTAGTGGGTGGGTGTGACCTTTCCAGACCTGGTAAAAGGACAGGGCATGCTGCCACTCTCCCTCTTTACAATCTTATTTTCGTCCTGCGAACTTCCTGGTCTCTAAAGTGCTACTGGAAGGATTTTTTTTTATTTTGTTTTGACTAGTGGCCTGTAGTTCCTGAAAACCTACTTATGATGTCTTCAGCTGGTAAAAACATAAGAAGAGTCTGCTGGATCAACAGGCCAATGGCCCATCTAGTCCAGCATCCTGTTCCAGTTCTGGGCACCAGTGGCCAACCAGATGCCTGTTAGGGAAGCACTGCTCCACAAGCAATGGATCTGAGCGCAAGAACAACTCTCCTCTCATTAGGAAGAACTGTGCAGTTTCCAGCAAGGAGTGTGGTGGAGTCTGGTCTTTAAGCGGAGGCTTCAGAAGCATTGATGGTGTTTCTGCCTCCAACTATGGAGCCACTAATAGCCCATGAATTTGTCCAATCCCCTTTCAAAGCAATCTAGGTTGGCAGCCATCGCTGCCTCCTGTGGGAATGAGTTCCATATTATAACTATGCACTGAGTGAAGAAGAACTTTCTTTGGTCTGTCTCTGAATCTGCCTTAAGCAAAGCATCTTTCTCTCACCCTGCCCCCCTGCTATCAAACTACAGGCTTTCCTTGAAGAGTTGCTGGGGCTACCGAGATGCTGTGCGTGAAACACTTAGAGAACTTTCAAGGGACATGCAGATGCCAAGCGCTGTTCTTAAGTTTTGAAACCATTTCAAGACATGCAGATGCCAAGCGCTGTTCTTAAGTTTTCCATTTCCAGCATTTGAACTCTCCGTTTCAGTACAATGTGAACAATCCAGGAACCTGATGCCCCCCTCTGTTTTCCCTCCTCCTGCAACCTCGATGCTCCGAGCCAACAAACCAGTTTCTCCTTCCTCCGCTGGAGATTGCTGTCTTGCTCTCTCCCACGTAATGAACGGATCTCGCCCACGGAGACTTCGCGAGGGCGGTTGATCCGCGTGGCCTCCTCCTCGCAATCTCCAGCAGCGCCACGGCAACAGCCAACATGAAGATTCAAACAAACAAAAACACCTCTCTGAAGAAGAGAAGAAGAAGAAGAAGAAGAAGAAGAAGAAGAAGAAGAAGAAGAAGAAGAAGGAGGAGAAGTTTGGATTTGATATCCCGCTTTATCACTACCCGAAGGAGTCTCAAAGCAGCTAACATTCTCCTTTCCCTTCCTCCCCCACAACAAACACTCTGTGAGGTGAGTGGGGCTGAGAGACTTCAAAGAAGTGTGACTAGCCCAAGGTCACCCAGCAGCTGCATGTGGAGGAGCGGAGACCAGCGCCGAGGGCCTTCTGGCGTTCCCTCACTGCGAGAAGCAAAGCTACAGGGAACCAGGCAGAGGGCCTTCTCGGTAGTGGCGCCCGCCCTGTGGAACGCCCTCCCATCACAGGTCAAGGAAATAAACAACTACCTGACATTCAGAAAATACCTGAAGGCAGCCCTTTTTAGGGAAGTTTTTAATGTGTGATATTTTTGTATTTGATTTCTGTTGGAAGCCGCCCAGAGTGGCTGGGGAAATCCAGCTGGGCGGGGTACAAATAATAAATATTATTATTATTATTATTAATTCCACACTACCTCATTCCTTTCCACCATGATGTGTTGATTGTCAAGCTGCAGTTCAGGGATAAGAGAAGATTGCCCCCAGGGCAAGCAGACTGAGTCATCCACTAGTCCACGGCCACCAAATGACAAAACAAGCCTGCACTATCAGAATAATAATCATCATCATCATCATCATCTTTTTTTTATACCCCGCCCATCTAGCTAGGTTACTCCAGCCACTCTGGGCAGCTCCCAACAGAATATTAAAAACACGATAAAAGACCAAACATTGAAAACTTCCCCAAACTGGGCTGCCTTCAGATGTCTTCTAAAAGTCAGGTGGTTGTTTCTTTCCTTGACATCTGGTGAGAGGGCATTCCACAGGGTGAGCGCCACTACAGAGAAGGCCCTCTGCCTGGTTCCCTGTAACTTGGCTTCTCATAGTGAGGGAATTGCCAGAAGGCCCTCAGAGCTGGACCTCAGTGTCTGGGCAGAATGATGGGGGTGGAGACGCTCCTTCAGGTATACAAATTTCAAAGGATAGCCATACTTTGGTTTGCATATTGCTTCAGAAAGTGCAAATTGGAGAAGTTCACCTTTAAATGAGGATGGATTTTATTTTTTCATCCCCTTTCCTCTAGGGCCCAGAAGGGAACAGTATTTAGGCAGAACAGCAAAAAAAAATCCAATGCACTGATGTGCAAAAGAGGAAGCATTTTCCACCAAAGCGGGGAGGGAGTGGTGGAGTAGAAACACCACTAGATCCAGCCTATCTACATGAAGTCACTGGGAGAGATCATCAGGGGGTTTGGGCTGTGTGTTTATCAGTGTGCGGATGACACCCAGCTCTACATCTCTTTTAAATCAGAACCAGTGAAGGTGGTGAAGGTCCTGTGTGAGTGCCTGGAGGTGGTTGGAGGATGGATGGCGGCTAACAGATTGAGGTTGAATCCTGACAAGACAGAAGTACTGTTTTGGGGGACAGGGGCGGGTCTGTGTGGAGGACTCCCTGGTCCTGAATGGGGCAACTGTGCCCCTGAAGGACCAGGTGCACAGCCTGTGAGTCATTTTGGACTCATAGCTGTCCAGGGAGGTCTATTCTGTGTCCAAGGCTGCTTTCTACCAGCTCCATCTGGTACACCAACTGAGACCCTACCTGCTTGCACACTGTCAGACCAGAGTGGTAAACGCTTTGGTTATCTCCTGCTTGGACTACTGCAACGTGCTCTACATGGGGCTACCTTTGAAGGTGACTCGGAAACTACAACTAATCCAGAATGTGGCAGGTAGACTGGTGACTGGGAGCAGCTGCTGGGACCATATAACACCAGTCCTAAAGGATCTATACTCGCCCCCAGTACGTTTCTGAGCACAATCCGTTTTGGATGTGAGGAACCTCTGGCTAAAGGAGACAAACCTAGACAGCATCTTAAAAAGGAGAGACATCACCTTGCCAACAAAGGTCCGTATAGTTAAAGCTATGGTTTTCCCAGTAGTAATGTATGGAAGTGAGAGCTGGACCATAAAGAAGACTGATCGCCGAAGAATTGATGCTTTTGAATTATGGTGCTGGAGGAGACTCTTGAGAGTCCCATGGACTGCAAAAAGATCAAACTTATCCATCCTTAAAGAAATCAGCCCTGAGTGCTCACTGGAAGGGCAGATCCTGAAGTTGAGGCTCCAGTACTTTGGCCACCTCATGAGAAGAGAAGACTCCCTGGAAAAGACCCTGATGTTGGGAAAGATGGAGGGCACAAGGAGAAGGGGACGACAGAGGATGAGATGGTTGGACAGTGTTCTCAAAGCGACTGGCATGAGTTTGGCCAAACTGCGGGAGGCAGTGGAGGATAGGGGTGCCTGGCGTGCTCTGGTCCATGGGGTCACGAAGAGTCGGACACGACTGAACAAAAAAAGGAGATTTATCACAGTTCCATTTCCACCTGAATAAAGACCTGCATCTTTCCTGTCCTTTCCTTTCCTTTCCTTTTTAACCTGATATTTGGACAGCTGCCCAGCTGACTGAGACCATAGAAGCAGCAGAAATAAACAGAGCATCAATCACGGTCCCCATTTGCCTTCTACGTTTTTATTGTACTTTTCCCTCTGGTCCCCTGTTCAACATCGCACTGTTGCCCCCTGATTTACTGATGCCAGTGTGGCTGAGTTATTTTCCCCTAGGGTGGGAAGTGCCAATTGTTCACCGAAAAGAAGGGAGGAAAGGGGGGGGTCAGTCCACACTGCTTATGAGCCCTGGAGGTGGTACATTGCTAGGAAACAAGAAAGAGGTGTTAAAATCATATTCACTGCAGCCTTCCAGAATCTGCAAATTCTCTTGGAGAGATGAGCATGATAATCTCAGCCGTATCCATCATTTGCTTCAGTGGTTGTACGGTGCCGCTATCACCCATGCAGTTCAGCAGGGCTGTAAATATAACCTCCTTTGATGAGGCACAGGAAAGAGCAGGATGCAAAACGCAGGCAGGAAAGTAAATAGCTCCCTTGGAAAAGATGCAGGCAAGTGGAAACCTTGCATCCCTAATCAATCAAGGCACTGTTGCAAATTACAAAGACAAATGCTCTGCTATCAGGGCAGAGAAATACAGCTGCTGCTAGAATCCTTCTCTTTACTGAAAGTATATCAGGAACAGATCATAGAATCACAGACTTGTCGAGCTGGAAGGGACCATGAGGGTCATCTAATCCAACTCCCTGCAATGCAGGAAACTTTTGCCCAACATGAGACTCGAACCCACAACCTTAAGGTTAAGAGTCTCAAGCTCTACCGACTGAGCTGACACAATCTGCAGAAGCAAGGAACAATGGTACACAAATGTATAAGGTGGGGGACACCTGGATTGCCAGTAGTACATGCAAAAATGATCTCGGGGTCTTCTTACCACAAGTTTAGGATGAGTCGACAGTGTGATGCAACAGTTTAAAAAATGCTAATGCTATTCTAAGCTGCATCAACAAAAGTCTAGTGTCCAGATCAAGGGAAGTAATGTTACAGTTCTATTTTGCCTTGGTCGGACCACATCTAGAGTATTGTGTCCACTTCTAGGTGCCACAATTTAAGAAGGATGTTGACAAGCTGGAACATGTGCAGAAGAGGGTGACCAAGATGACCATGGTCTGGAAACCAAGCCTTATAAGGAACAGTTGAGGGAGCTGGGTATGTTTATTCTGAATCAGAGGAGACTGAAAGGATATAAGACAACCTTCTTCAAATATCTCAAAGGTTGCCACATGGACAACCTAAATATCTCAAAGGTTGCCATGTTTTCTCCTGCCCCAAAGAAGGAGATTCTGACTAAACATCAGGAAGAACTTTCTGATGGTAACAGTTTTTTGACAATGGAACAGTCATCCTTGGGGGCGGGGGGGTTGACTCTCCTTCGTTGGAGGTTTTCAAACATAGGTTCACTGGCCATCTTTTGATTGAGATTCCTGCATTGCAGGGGGTTGGACTAGATGATCCTTGGTCACCCTTCCAACCCTACAATTCTATGAGTGCTTCCCTTGCCCCCCAGACTGTCTTCCCACAGGTGAGATAGATGATTGATTGCTTGATTGATTGAATGTTCTTCCACAAGGTCATCAGCAACCAACCCCACTCATAGAAAGACATTATCTCAGGGATAATCTTTCTGCCTAACATATTACCGGTACTTTTCTATGTGCCGAAAGGAAGGGTCTTCTATGGGAGAGCATTTAAATGTGAAACAGCCCAGCTGTGAGCTGAAATGTTGGTTTCAGTACCAAGGACAGAGCACAAAGAATCTGGATTCCAGAATGTTGCCTGACATAGAATCCTAGAATTGTAAAGTTGGAAGGGATCCCAAGGGTCATCTAGTCCATGTCTCTGTAATATGCAGCTGTTGCATATGGGGATCGATTGGTTAAAGTGTGATATTGATAACAGCAAGGTTGGATAACAGCCCAACCTTGCTGTTATCAATATCACACTTTAACCAACTGAGCTATCCATAAGGATGTTCTAGGAATCTGCATCAAGTGGACTTTTGAGACAGATTTGTGGATTCTGACACACTCGAGATATGTTTGAGCTGCTCATTTAACACTGACCCCACCCCCAATGCACAAAATAATGTGCAAATATATGCAAATATATACATAAAAAGCACATCTAAGCACACAAATCCACAAATCATGTGCACGTTGTTCCATAATGTACGTTTACGGTACATCTGGGTCAGTGATTTTTTTCAGCAGGGGGTCAGTCCACTGTCCCTCAGACCTTGTGGGGGGCCGGACTATATTTTGAAGGGGGAGGAGGAACAAATTCCTATGCCCCGCAAATAACCCAGAGATGCATTTTAAATAAAAGGATACATTCTACTCATGTAAAAACACACTGAATCCCGGACCGTCTGTGGGCCAGATTTAGAAGGCGACTGGGCCAGATCTGGCCCCCCAGGCCTTAGTTTGCCTACCCATGCTGAATACATGATAATGGGGGAAATGAATGGGGAGGCATTTTTAATACAACCACCCAATCAGCAGTACAGAAACCAATTCATGACCCTCCCAGCCAGGCCCCTTCACAGCCTCACGCCCTTCTGAGAGTCATCCTTCTAAAATTATACTTTAATAATAATAATGAGGAATGCATTGCAATAATCATTGCAGATCTCCACATGTTGCCTTTCAGCTGGAGCTACTATTTTCTGTGAATGCAAGTGATTTGGAGCGCTCCAATATCTTCTTTCGGAGTGATCAAATTGTGTTTTCCTTGAGGTTCCATGATATGTAACAGAACTTATAATAATTTTATTAATTACACCCTGCCCATCTGGCTGAGTTTCCCCAGCCACTCTGGGCAGCTTAGAGCATATATGAAAACCTAGTAGAACATCAAGCATTAAAAATTTCCCTAAAGAGGGCTGCCTTCAGATGTCTGTAACTTTGCTTCTCACAGTGAGGGAACCAGCAAAAGACCGGAGGAGGAGGAGGAGGAGGAGGAGGAGGAGGAGGAGGAGGAGAAGAAGAAGAAGAAGAAGAAGAAGAAGAAGAAGAAGAAGAAGAAGAAGAAGAAGAAGAAGAAGAAGTTTGGATTTGATATCCCGCTTTATCACTACCGAAGGAGTCTCAAAGCGGCTAACATTCTCCTTTCCCTTCCTCCCCCACAACAAACACTCTGTGAGGTGAGTGGGGCTGAGAGACTTCAGAGAAGTGTGACTAGCCCAAGGTCACCCAGCAGCTGCATGTGGAGGAGCGGAGACGCGAACCCGGTTCCCCAGATTACGAGTCTACCACTCTTAACCACTACACCACACTGGCTCTCAGTGTCTCAGGAGGACCTCAGTGTCTCAGGAGGACATGGGCTGGATGATGGGGATGGAGATGCTCCTTCAGGTATATTGGGTCAAGGCCATTGAGGGTTTTAAAGGTCAGCACCAACACTTTGAACTGTGCTTGGAAATGTACTTGCACCCCATTCTCTTGAAATGGAAGCACCTTGTGTTTCAGTGTTCCTAAGCTCTTAGCTTTAGAGTGTATGGAACTCCCACCCACTTTCTCCGGAAACAGACAGAGAAGAAATCCTGCACAGTAGCTCTCTATAAGGAACAAAGTGAATAAGCATGAGATTGTAAATATATTCTTCTCGGTTATATGTTTATGAAAGTAAAGTTCTTTTGAACATAAAGAGTATAGGCATTGCGAACTCTGAGAATGTCTCTTGCTTGCCTGGATGGAGGTGGTGTGGTCCCTGGCCTGAAAAAGGTTCCCTTTGCCAACCTAAACCCTCCCTTCGCAACTCTTCCTGTGCTCCCTGAAAATGTTGCATGCTCTATGCACACAGCAGGTTTGTATTTGTGCATATATAGGAGATGTATTTGTATTCAGAGCCATATATATTTTTGTGTAATCCGGCAAGAAGTTGCTAGGCTGGTGGGTGGATAAAAGTAGGAGTGATATGTTATGCCTGGCAGCCAGCAAAGCACATCCTGCTGGTGGGCGGATAATGACGCTTGGGGGCAGGCATAACTAACGGCTACCTGAATCATCTACCCATCACTCAGGCATCCTCCCGAGGGCCTGAAATATGGAGGCTGGACGACCTCAGGCAGTGATGCCTTATGCTAAACATGCCCTTTCCTTTGGGGGGGGGGGATAGTGAACTTTTTGAAGAAGCAGTTCAAAGCACTGCCATTTCATTGGCAGAAAGTTGTTTGACATGGCAAAGCCTGTTTACATGCTGTCAGCTGCACGCCTGCCTTTAGAGCATTTCTGCAAATCCCCAAGAGCCTGCTGGATTTCCAGGGACAGGATCCCATGCGTCTTTGATTTTGCTGTGCCTAAGACCTTTGATGTGCATGATATAGCACTGCGTGTGACAACTTCCAAAAGACAGTGGATGGGCATGCCCATGCACAACCTCACTGAAATCTACCCATTGCAGCCCCTCACCCACACCCTAAAATCTCCTCCAGAGGGTTGGGGGAGCCTCCACAGCAGATTTTTTTTCAGGAAGGAGAGCATGGGGAGAGGAGGAGGAAGTCCTGCTGCATGGGTGAGGCACTGCTCACTCAACATTGGATACAACCCTGTAACTTTAAGGATTTGTCCTTGAGCTCGCTTTATTTTTCCTCCTCCCTCTTGCCCCCCTTTCCTTGTATGTCACGGTTTCTTATGATGTAAACCAGAAGGCCGGGCCGTTTCTAATGCTGGTTTTTTTAAGCCACTCTGAGAAACTTTCTGGATGCAAGGCAGAGTGCAAATGTATAAATAAATTAGATCAATAGATAGATAGATGATGGATGGATGGATAGATAGATAGATAGATAGATAGATAGATAGATAGAGGAGAGAGAGAGAGAGATGATAGATAGATAGATAGATAGATAGATAGATAGATAGATAGATAGATAGATAGATGATAGATAGAGAGATAGATAGATAGATGATAGATAGATAGATAGATAGATAGATAGATAGATAGATAGATAGATACATCGCCTACAGACAGCCACCCAATAAACAGCTCCTCACCCACAATAATACTACAACAGACTCAACATGGACACTGGTACCAGAGCCTAATAAACCCAGATGCCAACTTTGCTGCCACATAAACCCGACAACACCATACTGGTCCCAACAACATCAAACATACCATCTCAGATATTTAATTGCTCATCTTCCAACATTGTGTATATCAAATGCCAACAGTGCCCTTCAGCTCTCTATATTGGACAAACAGGCCAAACCCTGCCAAAGGATAAATGGACATAAATCTGATATCAGGAATCACAAGACAGAGAAACCAGTAGGAGAACACTTCATCTCCCAGGACATTCTATAAAAGATCTCAAAGTAGCTGTCTTAATACAAAGGAATTTCAGAAATAGACTGGAAAGAGAAGTGGCTGAATTACAACTAATCACCAAACTTAAAACCACGGAGAAACCTGGTCTGAACAAAGACATTGGATTCTTATCTCATTATACATAACAAAGCTATCTTTAGCCATCTCACCACTTGCCTTTCCCTGCAAGACTAATTACAGCCATTAAGAGTCGTCAACAGGTTTTCTACACCTATCAGCTGATCACCCATTCCCACCACCCTTCTGAGCAATACCCCTCCCCACTCCCTCACTATATTTAAGGATCTGGTGACTTCTGTTTCAGTGTATCTGAAGAAGTGTGCATGCACACGAAAGCTCATACCAGAACAAACTCAGTTGGTCTCTAAGGTGCTACTGGAAAGAATTTTATTTTGTTTTGACTATGGCAGACCAACACGGCTACCACAGATAGATAGATAGATAGATAGATAGATAGATAGATAGATAGATAGATATAGGAGGGAGGGATGGGAGGGAGAGGAGAAGAGAGGGAGAGAGAGGGAGTGGGAGAGAGAGAGGATAGATAGATAGATAGATGATAGGAATGATAGATAGATTAGATAGATGATGGATAGATAGAAAGATGACAGATAGAGATACACATGGAGTCCTGTGGCCATTTTGGAGCACCACAGTTTAAGAAGGGTATTGACAAGGTAGAATGTGTGCAGAGGAGGGTAACCATGATGATCAAGCCTTATGAGGAATGGTTGAGGGATTTGGGTATGTTTGGCCTGGAAAAGAGGAGGCTGAGAGGAGATATGATAGCCATCTTCAAATATCTCAAGGGCTGGCACATGGAAGATGGAGAAAGCTTGTTTCCTCCTGCTCTGGAGAATTCACCCAAATCAATAGATTCAAGTTATTAGAAAAGAGGTTATGACTAAACATCAGGAAGAACTTTCTGACTGGAAGAGCTATTCAGCAGTGGAACGGACTCCCTCAGAAGGTAATGGACTCTCCTTCCTTGGAGGTTTTTAAGCAGAGGTTGGATGGCCACCTGTCATGGATGCTTGAGTTGAGATCCCTGCATTGAAGGGGGTCGGACTAGATGACCCTTGGGGTCCCTTCCAACTCCACAATCCTATGATCGTAGCGACTTGCGGTCTGGTTCTGGTGCACCAGCTGGAGTTTGGAAGTGCTTTAGGCACCAGATCTTCAACATCACACTGAGACTTGATGATTAGGCTCAGGCAGAGGGCCTAGATGCAGGGCGCCAGGGAAGATGCGCCAAGCCACAGACTTACTCTGGGCTTCTGAGGCTTCCTTGTTCCTGACTATTCTTGGGGGGACTCTGCAGAGTCAAGCTCCTGTTTTGAAGCTGCTGTGTTAATCGATGATTCGGAGTCTCGTCAAATGCACTTCTCTATTCCGCTCTGATACTTCAGGGCTGCCAGTGTACCTGAGAAAGCAGTGGCCTGTCACGCCTTTTGATTTACCAACTTTGTTCTGTAAAATAAATTCTTTCATCGGTTTTATCCAGAGAGAGAGAGAGAGAGAGAGAGAGAGAGAGAGAGAGAGAGAGGGAGGGAGGGAGGGAGGGAGGGAGAGAGCGGAGTGGCTCATCTTTGGGGAAAGCAGCCTAAGGCATTCATTTGTGACTTCCAGAATGCCCACCTGAATTTCAATTCCGAAGCTCTGAAACAGGTTTCAGAACCAGGGAAGCTGATTTACAGTTGCTAGCTGTGCACCTGAGGGAAATGTCAAATCCTCTTGTAAAGGGTGTTTTCCCTCCTACCTTTCCAAACAGCCGCAGCTTAATCTCACCTCACCTTCAAAGGTAAAGTACTTAATTTCTGCAATGTTCACACTGCCTCTTCTGTAGGGATTAAGGCACCACTGTTCTACTTTGATTTGCCCCCCATGCAGAGAAGGGAAGAAACAGCTTTCTCACTTTTTTTACACCAAGAAAGGAGAAGTGGAAGCAAAACCAGCACACTTATCTCTGCAGATGGCTGAAGCCTGTCCCTTTGATTCCTCCTCCGCACATACTTCCAGCACATTGACGTTGTAAACCAGGGGTACTTATCAACAAGACTAAATGGGTTTTGCAGTGTATATTCAAATCTTATTGTACATCACATATGCATTGCTTGATGACACAGAAAACTATAGCCACATGCCCCCCCCCAGTAGAAAGCATTGTTTCGATGTTAGGGGCTGGTCAGGGGTTGGCTCCATTTCAATCTGCAGGAGCATCTATTTCCCAGTTGTGCAAAGGCCCTCTTGGTTGTGCCACAATCTGGATTGACGGCAATCAGTGGCAGGGCCTTCTCTGTGGTGGTCCCCTTCCTAGGGGATGACCTCCACTGGGAATGCCAGCAAGAGCAAATGATGATGGTATTTCAAAGCTTGTTAAAGTTATACCTCTGCACTCAAGCCTTTTTGTGGTGTTTAATGTCAGGAATTAATTAATGTTACTCTTGGGTAATTGGTTGCTATTATTATTATTATTATTATTATTATTATTATTATTATTATTATTTCATTTATATACTGCTTAATGCCAAGCCAGCTTCTAAGTGGTTTACAAAATACAAAAACCAATGACACAACACCAATAAAATAAGCAGTAATAATTTAAAATGCACTGTGATTAAAATATAAATGTTCATAATTAAAACATGCGATAGAACCATCACATTGAAACAACACTGCAATTAAAACCGGAGGCTAACCAATGTTTTTGAACAACAGGTTTTATATGATGGTGAATTTACTGTTCAACCATTTTCTTATTATTTTAGTTTGCACACACTGCCCTGAGAAGGCTTGAAATAAGCAGCCTATAAATGTTTTTATAAATAAATCTCCCTTCACAAATCGGAGGGGGGGATCAAGGGGGCTAGAAACAGAGGTGGAAAGCAAACCCCAATTTGAGCTTGACTGAGATGCACAGGTTTACCACTGCAGTGAAAACTCAGCTCCAGTGAATGAATTAAGTTGTTTACATGGCTAGGTTGACACTTTCCACTAAGTGAACATGATATGATGAAGGTCCTGTTTGTATGTGCTCCCCAAAGACATCTCTACTGAATAGTTTATGAGGCTGGTTTTATTCAGAGTGTTAACTTAAAGCAAAAATAAAAGCCCCTCGCTTTGTTGTTGTTGTTAAAGCAACATGAATTTTGCAAAGTAGGTTCACAGGACAATGTTTGATCAGAGCACATCATTTGGACACAGAGAGGATAAATTGAGGTCACAGAGGCACAGACTGCAGTTCTCCTGTAACCAGGTACAATTGGGTGAAAGCAGGGGTGTCAGAGAACTCAAGACGAAAATGGAAAGGGGAAAAGAAATTGGTGAAGTTTGCTTATTTGTTCCATGTCCAGAATTGAAATTGATCCAATGAATGTGATTGGTACTAGCTGTTGTTGCTTTCAGTCTGCAGGCAATACGCAATTGATTACACTCGCCCTGTTTGTATTGTGTTCCCTTTGCACCGAAATGAATGGGATGGAATAATGTAATGACAATATAATAGGCAGTGGTGTAGCAGGGTCAGGTGGTACCCGGTGCGGAAAATTTCTTGTGAGCCCCCCCCCCACACACACACACATTGAATTATTATTTTGCCTGCAAAAAATGGTTTGACTTTATCTCACAGATGTTGAGTGCCACACAGCATTTTGTCACACACACCCCTCGGAGGTGACACCCGAGGCAGACCGCACCCACCTCACCAACCTTACTCCACCCCTAATAGGCATAATTTATGTTATTAACGTAGTCATTGTGCCTTCTTACAACACTAGGTGGAAGGTTCTCATTGGCCTGCACCCTTTGTATGATGTACTTCCTGGATCCAAATGAGGTGATGGAACACTCCAATAGACCAACTAGTTGGTCTCTAAGGTGCTACTGGAAAGAATTTTCGATTTTGTTTTGACTATGGCAGACCAACACGGCTACCCACCTGTAACTGGAACCTTTGTATGATGTACTTCCTGGATCCAAATGAGGTGATGGAACACTCCAATACCATGAAACTACATGATCAGCAGATGCTGAACCTAAAAGAACTTCCTTGGCTGGACTTCCAAGAGCTTCTCACCATTATCTTTTAATTTCACAGTCATCCTTGAAATCCAGATGGAGTGGGAGAGAAGTTTGTTTCAGTTTTTCATCTTAGTGCAAAGCATCTCAGTTTGCAAAATGGTACATGAACTGAAATTTGCACTTCTCTGAATTTTGCAATGCAGTTCTCCAGAAGAAGAAGAAGAAGAAGAAGAAGAAGAAGAAGAAGAAGAAGAAGAAGAAGAAGAAACCCGTACAAAATTGTCTATAGAGAGGGACGGTGTCATCCAATGGCTTTACAAAAGTGCATGTGTTCGGAGATGCGTGCATTAAAACACTGCCAAATTATTCTGAAGTCTTTTAATAAATAAAATCGGAATGCAGATGTGGAAACAGGGCATGCTGAACTTGAGACATGAGAAACCGAGAGAAATTGAAACTGAAAGATCCATCCGTCCCTAAGCATAAGGTGGGCTGCTGTGAAGCTGAGGATAATTGCCAGTTTGTGACTAGCGAGCAACAAATTGCACCTTCAGCTTGAGTGGGAGAGAGGAAGGTTGTGTTAATCTAGTCATGGGAGGTCCTTGTCCTCCTTGGAAGTTGTCGTGATCCCTGTGGAGCTGTCTTGAAGGTGTGGGTGGATCCCAAAGAGATGGAGGCAGACAGTTGGAGCTAGGTGACCTGGAGGAGGGCCTGGGCACGGTGAAGGTTGCAGCGATAGCACCTCGAGAAATGTCGGAACTGGCAGAGGGAGCTGTTGATGAGGAGGGTCAGGAGGTGGATCCTGGGGGGAGGTTCAAGAGGGTTGCCAGAGAGATGTTCCGCCCCTGGGATACCAGTAAACTTCTGCAAGGGATGTTGCTGCCCCACCTGCCAGCCCCACCTGTCAGTAAGGAATTGGGAGAGAGCTGCTGCTTTCTTTGACCCCTTTCTTTAATGTGTTTTTCAGTGCGTTTGCAAAGACATGGGGAGGATTTTTGGCTCTTTTCAAAATGGCTGCTACAGATTAGATGTTTATTTACGACCATAGGTCCACAAAGCTGCTACAGCTGCTTTTGCTTTGTGTAGAAAAGGTTTCCTCGTCCAAGTCACACTCACTCAGTAATATCTTTGCATCCTGATCTGGATTTTGACCAGCTCAGAATCCTTTTGCCGTCATAATCATAATAATTTATTATTTATACCCCACCCTTCTGGCTGGGTTTCCCCAGCCACTCTGGGCGGATTCCAACACAATATTAAAATACAACAGTCTATCAAACATATGTTTGCCTGTGCCTGCTCTAGGAATGAGCACTCAGTCTCAGCAATCAAGTTTCTTGCTGGGACGTGGGGCCAGCCCCATTTATAAATAGGGGGTGGAGCCAACAATAGCCAGGCAGTTGGCTCTGGAGACTCACCCTCCCTTTGTTTAATGTTTCTTGTTTGCAGGTTAACTTTTTAGTAGGATCTGCTATGGTCTTTGACTGGTTGCTGTTGAAGGACCGGGAATAATGTTTTCCTGCATTGGCAGGTTTTGTCTTCCCTGTAGCAATTAATTACAATTTTGGTGGTTATGGCCTTGGGTGGAATCCTTTAGTCTTTTCTTCCCTATATATCGGGGGCGGGGGGCGTGAAGTGGTGATTCACCCACACGCACACACACCCCACGGCGATTCCAGGGACTTCCTCTTAAAGGGGTTATATATATGGGTGTCACTGGCCATACACTGAAAGGTCGTCAGTGAACTACTCTGCATGCGGGGATATGGGCTTACATTTCGCAGAGCACCCCCCATATCCCATTTACCCTGATGAGCCCCAGTTCCCCCCGGCTGGGGGGCTGGGAGGAATATACGCCCAAGGCCTAAGCTAAGGTCTTCCTACGTTCAGAAGTTTAATAAAGTTGTGGCCTAATTTTATTTTATTTTTATTTTTTTAGAAGAATTTATTGGCATTTTCATAACAAAACATAAACCCAACCCACACACCTACATATATAAAACAAATACAAACATAGCCAGGATTCTTCTTCTTGTTTACATGACAAAAAAAAAAAAAAATTTCTAGTCTTCGAATCTTGACGGTTGACTTCCCCTGCCTTCTCTCCTTCGGTTTTAAATCCAGATTCTACTTTAATAACATCATCTCTTCAAGAAAATTCAAATCTAAACAATCATCTTAATCCATAATAATTAATAACAAATCTTTAAACCTTAACAACTTATTCTTAAATCAAATCTATACTAACTTCTTCTATTCCTTATACTGCTGCTAATAACATAAAATTCAAAATATCCCTTTTCTTATTAAAAAAAAGTAAAATAAAACTTAATGTCTTAACCCTCCGATTTCAGATTACCAAAACAGACCATTTAAATTTTACACTTAATACTTCACCCTATTCCCCCTCTGTCCATTGTCCATTTCCATCTTTCACCGGAACCGAAAACCTCCAATTGTCCTCTTTTTTTGTACATCCACAGATCCAGACATATTCCCCAACAGTCCTTGCATCGAGCCTCAGGGTACGCAGTTCTTCTTCTTTCAGCTTCTCCGCTTCAACGTTGTATTCTTCTTTTATTTGTAGAAATCTTAATTCTTTGTCCCTCACTCCCGAGCTCTCACCTCGGGGGCTGGATATAACAAAACTCACCGTCCCGGGGCTGCCACCCCCAAAGGACGTTTCTTTTTCCCGGAGTCGCCAAGCCATCTCTCTCCATTCATCCAACATCCCCTTCAGCTCTTTGCCAAGGCTCTCTTCCATGGTGTCGAAAACTTGAAAGGTCTCCTCTGTGGGAAATATATTTTTCATCATACCCCCACTCAAAACCTTCAATTTCTGATTAAGCAGTTCCAGTTTCAAAATAATAAGCCTTTGTTCATCCGTTAGTTCAGAGTTCAAAACAAGTTTAAAAACAAAGTCCAACATGGTGAGAAGGGGGATAGGTATCAAATTTCAGTTTCTATTTCTATGTTCTCCATTTTATGCCAGTAGTTTTCCACTTCAACTCAAACTTTTCGTAGCCATTTTCCCTGAAACCAGGGTGCAAAGACGAAAACTTTAAAGAGAGATATTTTCCGTTCTTTTCATCCCCAAGGGGAGATCTAAGTAGACTCACTCGTGAAAAAATCGAAACATTTTGACAGTCTTAGTAGCAACAGTATCATAAACCGTTATTTTCTTGCCGCCGAAGAGGAGGCAGGCTTCCTTTCTAAATGTCTCCCCGATCGTTAAAAAGGCACAGAATTAGTCCAATCGAGTACTCACGATCACCGGTTTCTTTCTTTCCAAAACTTAACAGGTAGAACTTAGACGCTCGTCGCGGGGTGACCGCCGCTACTCCACGATCTTGGGGCATGTCCCCTATAGCCCGGCTCCGTTGTCCCTTCACCCCCACTCCCCCTTACAGGGGGAGCGAGGGAAAGGTTCAGAGCCATAGTGGGCACACGCCGTCGGAGCCCGGTGCACCGCTCTTCCCGCACCCCCACCGGAGCCCCGCTTTGCGTAGCGGGGCTCCAACCCCCGGGACGGACTGGGTCGCCTCGCAGCCGAGGCAACCCACGACCACTCCGCGATGGCGTCGCCGCCTCCAGAAGTAAAGTTGTGGCCTAATTTTAATTCCATAACATGTTGTCAGGGTCTTTATTCCTTTCTTATGATCCCTGGGGGCTGGGGCTGTCGCGGACTGGTCATGCAAACAAGATTTTAAAAAATTAAATTAAACTAAATGGCAATACTTTAAAACGTACACAACGTTAAGGTACTAAAATAGATTCAAATTCACACCAGCGTTTCTAAGTATCTGAGCACGCTTGTCCAAACGAGAATGTTTTTTGCAGGTGCTGAAAAGAGCACAGGGAAGAAGGCATCTGCCTTACATCAATAGGCAGGGAGTTCCAAAGTGTGAATGCTGCCACACTAAACAATCGAGTTCTTACCAAGATGGAATGGGTATTACATGACCCTCGTACCAGTGTCAATTCTACTGATTGAAGCATGTGAAGGTAACACAATCTTGTAGGTAATCTGGAACCATGTTTTTAAGGGCTTTGTATACTAATAATAAATAATAAAATGTAGGGACGCGGGTGGCGCTGTGGTCTAAACCACAGAGCCTAGGGCTTGCTGATCAGAAGGTCGGCGGTTCGAATCCCCATGCATGACGGGGTGAGCTCCCGTTGTTCGGTCCCAGCTCCTGCCCACCTAGCAGTTCAAAAGCACGTCAAAGTGCAAGTAGATAAATAGGTACCGCTCTGGCAGGAAGGTAAACAGCATTTCTGTGCGCTGCTCTGGTTCACCAGAAGTGGCTTAGTCATGCTGGCCACATGTGACCCGGAAGCTGTATGCCGGCTCCCTCGGCCAATAAAGCGAGATGAACGTCGCAACCCCAGAGTCGGACACGACTGGACCTAATGGTCAGGGGTCCCTTTACCTTTATACTAATAACAACAACTTGAACTTGGCTTGGTAGCATAACGTTGTTTTGTATAATGTATTTAATTTGGTTTTTATTTATTGCATTTAATTTTGCTTGATTGCCTTTACAATCTTTTATTTTTTTAAAAAAAGCAGCACATCATTAAAACAAATAAATATATGCATAAATAAATAAGATACCAGCATTTAAAAAGAAATGTCTGTATAAGTTCCACAGTCTTTTGTAGCAAGTCATTTTGGGGATTACATTCCCTCTGCCGCAGTCACTTTCTCACTCCTCTCATGGTGGGAACTGAGCTTTTTATTTCCAGTAACTTACTACCAATATACAGTAGTTGTTTTTGTTACTTAGTATATTCCCTAGCTTTTCATACCAGGAAAAAATAAACAGGGATGCAGCTACTGCTCTGAAAGATCAGATAATAAGGGGGTCAGTTTTTCTCTGACTCTTCTGAGCAGTAATTGCATCCTTGTTTATTTCCCTAGTATGAAAGGTCTTGTAATCAGCCTTAGTAAAGATTGAAACGGAGCATTAAAAGCAGCTTTAATGAGGACCCTTTTGTTTGGGGGGGGGGCACGTTAAAATCTGTGCAAATTTAAACAAGCAAATGAATGAGAAAACAAAATACTTTGCCAGCCATCGCATCGCAAAAACCTCCAGCAAACTGTGGGACATTATTACAGTGGAACCAACGATTCATGTTTTGCTAGATAGTTTGCTAGAGAGGACTCTGTGAGATCACTTCCTGTGTCTGCCTCGGCAGGAAGCTGTCATGCTGTCAACTTCCTGCCTGGGCTGACTCCTCTTTCTTTATCATGCTCCAAGCTGATAATCTGATTTATGCACCAGCGTAAGTCACAACTGGAGCAAAGCTGGACAAACATTAGGGTTGCCATATGTCTGGGGAAACCTGGACATGTCCTCTTTTGGGGGGGGCAACATTTTTACATTTTAAAGGAAATGTCTGAGTTTTTTTGGATCCAGGGTTTTGTTTTGTTTTGTTTTGAGCGGCTCACACCTGGGCTTCGGCTGCTCTGCTGCCAGCCCGAGCTGGGAGAAAGAAGCACATGGGCATGGCAGCGGTGGCCCCGTGCGCCTCTTTCCCCAGCTTGGGCTGGCAGCGGCTCGGTCTGCCCTCTTTTTTGCTCTTCAAGATATGGCAACCCTACGAAACGTGATGGTGCCAACGGTCAGGTTCCAAAATCACACCTAGAACGCACCTTACTATTGTTGGCATCCGTCTGGGCTCAAGACACAATGGAGTGCACCTCCAGGGGTAAAGTCAAGCGATTGGAGAATCACAGCGCCTGCTGCAGCTGCAGAGACCCGTAACTTGTAGCTGCTGCCTGCTGAGTTGATTTTGCTGCATTTGCAGCACTGAAGTGACCTCCCCGGTGTGTGAGCCTGGGGAGAAGAAGAAGAAGAAGAAGAAGAAGAAGAAGAAGAAGAAGAAGAAGAAGAAGAAGAAGAAGAAGAGGTGTTTGGATTTGATATCCCGCTTTATCACGAGCCAGTGCGGTGTAGTGGTTAAGAGCAGTAGACTCGTAATCTGGTGAACCGGGTTCGATTCCCCGCTCCTCCACATGCAGCTGCTGGGTGACCTTGGGCTAGTCACACTTCTTTGAAGTCTCTCAGCCCCACTCACCTCACAGAGTGTTTGTTGTGGGGGAGGAAGGGAAAGGAGAATGTTAGCCGCTTTGAGACTCCTTCGGGTAGTGAAAAGCGGGATATCAAATCCAAACTCTTCTTCTTCTTCACTACCCGAAGGAGTCTCAAAGTGGCTCACATTCTCCTTTCCCTTCCTCCCCCACAACAAACACTCTGTGAGGTGAGTGGGGCTGAGAGACTTCAGAGAAGTGTGACTAGCCCAAGGTCACCCAGCAGCTGCATGTGGAGGAGCGGGGAATCGAACCCGGTTCCCCAGATTACGAGTCTACTGCTCTTAACCACTACACCACACTGGCTCTCCAGTGTGTGTCTGGAGGTCCTGGGCTGCCTAGACGGCAAGACTCCCCTCTTGGCCTCACTAATGTCATCCAAAGGAAAGCACAGCAATACATCAGACACCTTACTATACTGTGGACATTCATTTAGGAGCAGAAGATTAACCTGCTGGATCAGGCCAATGGCCCATCTACTCCAGCATCCTGCTTATCACAGACGCCAGCCAGGTGCCCATGGGAAACCAGCAAGCACGACCCATTTTCGCTTCCTGTGGTTTCTAGCAACTGGAATTCAGAAGCATTGCGGCCTCCTTCAGTGAAGTCAATGAAACCCATCCATCATAGCCTCGCCCTCCTTCAGCGGGAGGAACTGTTTGCAGGCCGCAAGCTCTTTCCATGGCGGTGTTTTCAGGCTGCAAGCTCTTTTGTGGCTCAGAGCCGGTCGCCCAGATCAGCAGCGATTAGGCAGTTTGCGTCTTCATTCAAAAGACCTCCACGGACGCCGAGTGCAGCTGAAGCTGGAAATAAATGAGTCTCGGCTGCTTGTCTTGAAGAAGCAGGAGCGTGACAGAAGGCCCATTATGGAGGCCTCTTCGCCGAAACCTGTTACTTCATTACCGACCAATTAGCCTGGCTGCCGGTGGATCCTCTTGAAGCCAACACAGTTCAGATGTGTAATAATGAATGTCAAGGCGAGAATGGAGGACTTGAACGTGACTCTGTAGGTACTGTCCAAATAGAGTCATCGAATTGCAGAGCTGGTTTTCGTTGGCGGCGAGAGAATTATTTTTTTTTCAGGGCATGGTTGGTTGCCTTCAGTTGACGGCAGTGAGTTTAGTTTTCCTCGTTTGAAGGGGAAGGGGTTGCCAAAATTGTGGTAGTGGAATGAGGGGAATGAAGACATTCTCTGCAGAGCTCACGTAGTAAGAGAACATCAGAGGAGTACAAGAAGTGACAAAGAAATTCCCTTATTTTAGGAAGTATTAGACGAGAGAGCTGCCGCTTTTTTTCCGAGTCAGAAAAAATACCGGAGCTCGAGAAGAACAACCATTAAAAGATTAAAATTACCTCTTGCTGGTTGCTCCCATCTTGGAGGAATAGGAATAAATTTGCAATAAAGTTGAGGAAGAGAAAGGAAGAGAAACCTGTCTCATTTTTAAGAATTCATAGCTTTGATGGGGAGGCAGGCCTGGCTGTAAAAAAGAGGATAGCTGGCTTAAATCCAACAGTATCTGCCAGCAAAACCCCCAACCTGAAAACAAATGGGGAAGGGATAATGATTTTTGGAGTGGAAAATGAAAGAGGAAGGATAGTTTTATTGCTGTTAATATATTTCCATGACTACACATCTCTTCTCTAAAGCAATCTTATGTAAGCAGTTTTCAGAGAACGGTTACCAAAGAACGTATATTACCTGAAGCAACTTTCCTATTGTCTTTCTGGCACCTGCTAAAGATATTTCTTTATCAACAAGCCTTCTAAAATCTATAGCATCTTGGATTGGAATTGATTTTATGCTATTGTTGCTTTAAACTGTTTTTATATTTATACTCGTGTGCGTGTGGGTTTGTTTTTTCAAAAAAAAAAAAAACTCCCATAGAAACACGGAATCATACAGTTGGAAGGGACCCCTAAGGGTCATCTAGTCCAACTCCCTGCAGGAATCTCAACTCAAGCATCCATGAAAGATAGCCATCCAACCTCTGCTTCATATATATATATGTAGGTGTTTTATATATATATATATATATGGGAAGTGATTCATAAATGAAATCAATGCTGCTGCTACAGTTGGGAATCTATTCTGCATTGTGAACTGGCTGGCTGACGAAAGTTGTGCTCAAAAACATTTGGAAAGTAGCAGGTTGGTGAATTTTGGTTGAAATGCTTCCTCTCCAAATGAGTCAGCGGCGCACCAATTTATTTTTTAAATATTTGCTAAATAACTGGTGGCAACAAGGGCAATGATGACTAAATGGTATGCAGCTCAGGACCCCTATATCTCAAGGTCCGGCTCTCCCCATATGAACCAACCCGGACCCAGCATTGCAGGGGGTTGGACTGGATGACTCTTGGGCCCCTTCCAACTCTATGATTCTGTGACTCTTTGAATACCCCCTCCATGGGAGGTCCAGAGGGTGGCGACATGAGAACAGGGCCTTTTCAGTGCTGGCTCCCCATTTGTGGAATGCTCTCCCCAGGGAGGCTCAACTGGCACCATCATTATATCTCTTTAGGCACCAGGCAAAATCTTTCCTGTATAACCACTCCTTTGAGAGAGCCAGTGTGGTGTAGTGCTTAAGAGCGGTAGGCTCGTAATCTGGTGAACCGCGTTCGGGTCTCCGCTCCTCCACATGCAGCTGCTGGGTGACCTTGGGCTAGTCACACTTCTTTGAAGTCTCTCAGCCCCACTCACCTCACAGAGTGTTTGTTGTGGGGAGGAAGGGAAAGGAGAATGTTAGCCGCTTTGAGACTCCTTCGGGTAGTGATAAAGCGGGATATCAAATCCAAACTCTTCTTCTTCTTCTTCTTCTTCTACTTCTTCTTCTTCTTTGGCTTTTAGCTATCCGCGGCCTTTTAGATGGGGTGGGGGGGCAAGGTGTTTTTAATGTATTTTCCCTCTTATGTTTTTCTGTTGGTAAGAGCTGTTTGACAGCACAACGGTCTCCCACGAGAGGTTGTGGACTCTCCTTCCTTGGAGGTTTTAAAGCACAGGTTGGATGGCCATCTGACATTGATACTTTAGCTGAGATTACTGCATTGCAGGAGGTTGGATTAGAAGACCCTTGTATCTTCCAACTCTAGAGAGGTGTATCTGTAGAGGTGTATCTTCCAACTCTATGATTCCATGTGAGTGAGTGAGTGAGTGAGTGTGTGTGTGAGTGTGTAGACACTAGCCTAGTGCCCAAAGGTCCTGAGAGCAGTGCCCGTCAGAGGAGACAATACCAGGCTAGCTGGACCATCATTATAGGACCTCATACTGAATCAGACCATTACTCCACCTAGATCAATGTCCTCCACACTGACTAGCAATGGCTTCAGAAGTTTTCTGACAGCGAATCTTTTCCCAGCCCTATTTCCCAGCCCTGGGGATTGAATGTGGGACGTTCTGCACTCAGAACAAATGCTGTAGCACTGAGCTACAGTGTATAAGACTGTTTTCTAAGCATGGTTCAGAACACAGCCTACCTGAGACGGAGCGATGCAGCCAGCTTCAGGGAGCGATGAACAAGTTCCTTAACATGTTTTGCATCTCCCCATCACCTCCATGAACCTCTTTTAACTCTCCAAGTAAATTTGATCAAGATATTTAGGACGGATCAGTAAATCATTTCATCTGGGTCACTGTCGACCTGACGGAAACAGGCACCTTTCATCATCATTACTTGGCGAGTCTCTTAGCACCCAGGTCTAAGATGAGCAAGAAGAAATTAATCTTGCATCCTGTCATTCCAGCAGATCAAGAAGTCTCTTTGCAATTACGGAACTAGTGGAGCAGAGCAATGTGCACTATGTAAGAGGTCTCTGATGTTTTTATTGGGCCCTGAAGATTAGTAACCTGCCTCTCCAAATGTTGAAAACTCATTAGCTAGTGTGGACAGGGATGAGGATGTAAAAATAACTCAGCAATAAATAATTCAGCCAGTTAAGCCTAGATGGAAACTCATAAATCCACTGAGTAAAACTGGAAATGCTGACACAACAATTGTGTGACATGTGCAGCATTCAGAATTGCACTGTTCCTGCCTTTTGTCTCCAAAGAGGATGGCACCTAGGACCCAAAACACTTTGATTTCTTTTTCAAAGACCCAAGGGCAAAGTGCCCCTGAGCATATGCAGAGTGGCTTTCCTTTGGGAAGGAGATGCTCATTCACCTGAGTAGGTCTACTGAAGAATCTGCTGCTGCCTTTTATCTCTGGACCTCAGCTTACTTGCCTCGCAGAATCAGTCCCCTGCTTCCCAGAACCAGCTGTGTTTGAGCAATGATATTAGGCCAAGTCCCCGAGTGCGAATTCAGAAGGAGCTTGTAGGGGCATGATCGGGAAGCACCCACACATGCACAAAGGCCCCACATGGTTCCAGACCTTCCAAGGACTCAGCTACATTAGTAAAGAAACAGCAATTTGAATGTGCTATAAATATGCAACACCAGATGGCACCAGAGAGCAGGAAATTTTAAACCACGATTTTCCATGGAGATTTTCCCCCCTTTTGTTATAACGATCTAATTTCTGATTTATTTATAGTGTTTTTCCCCCCTGTGTCTAGATCCATCCCAAGCGTCCCTATTTTCCAAGGACTGTCCCGGATTTACAGGTGACAGGTTTCTGATTTGATCCTGGAATGTCCTGCTTTTTTTTTTAAAGGATATCCTTATTTTCATCAGAGAAATACTGGAGGGTATGGAGTTATGCTGGAGGGTATGGAGTTATGCGGCCGCCGAGCCAAGGAGATAAGTAACTCTACAACCTTTAGAAGACACCTGAAGGCAGACCTGTATATGTACCGTATTGGCCCGAATATAAGCCACACCAGAATATAAACCGCACCTTTAAAATTCAAGGGGGGGGAGAGAAAAAGACAATACCTTAAAATTCCACAGGCACTCATACCAGTTCCGTTTTACCGTATGTCTGTTTCAGCAGCATTATCGTAAAAGCCAATTTTTTGTAAAGTCGCGAATTTAAGCCACACTTTAACTTTACACGATCGGAATTTGGGGGGGGGAAAGTGAGGCTTATATTCAGGCTAATACGGTAAGTATTTAAATGTTTAATGTTTTATTATGTTTTTATATACAATATTTTTCGCTCCATAAGACGCACTTTTTTCCTCCTAAAAAGTAAGGGGAAATATCTGTGCATCTTATGGAGCGAATGGTGGTCCCTGGAGCTGAATTGCCCAGGGGCCAAAAGAGGATCATGCTTTTTATTTTACAAAGAGAAAAGGGGGTGTTGAAAGGACCCCGCTCAGCAAGAGATCGGGAGAGAGATAAGAGTCCCCGGCTCCCTTTCAGCCCGCCCCTTGCCCAGGCCTCCATTGTTGAATGTGCTGCAGAGGGAGGTTGTTTGTTTCCCCAGCGACATGTGACTGGCTGATTAGATTATCTGTCTGGAAACTGTAGAAAAGGCTCCCTTTCCTTTAGAAGCTGCAGAAATGTGAGTTGAACCCCATAAAAATGGGGCTTTTCCTCTTTGCAAAAGGAGCTTTGCTTTTCCCCCTTTGCAAAAAAAGCTGCAAAACTTTTAGCTGATCCTCAAAAAAACAGGGCTTTTCCCTTTGCAAAAAAGCTGCAAAACTTTTAGCTGATCCTCAAAAAAAACAGGGCTTTTAGAGGAGGAAAACCAGAAAAATATATTTTTTCCCTTGTTTCCTCCTCTAAAAATGAGGTGCGCCCTATGGTCCGGTGCGCCCTATGGGGCGAAAAATACGTTATGTTGGAAGCTGCCCAGAGTGGCTGAGGCAACCCAGTCAGATGGGTGGGGTACAATTATTATTATTATTATTATTGAATGGGATGTCCCTGTTTTCATCGGAGAGATGTTGGAGGGAATGTGGTTCCCATTTCAGTTGCTTCCATGCACTTTCTTCTTCCAAGCAAACAGCCCGCCCACCTCCCCACTCGACACACATTTTGCTCAGGCCAGAATAGCAGATCGAACCCTAACAGAAAACAAGAACCTTGTGTTACATGTATGCATGTGTCAAACCACAGCTTTGCACCTCCAAATTTCCTTTTCAAGCCTCTTTCCCTTCTACCGCTGTCTTGCTTTAATCTGCCACCAGATAACCCTTACTTGTGAACCCGACGAAAACCAGAATTCCCAACACGATCGCTAGAGGTTCTTTAGAGAAGTAGAGAGAATTTTTTTGGGCAAGATCTGAAGTCTCCCCTTGCCCTCATTGGAGGATTCACGCTTGATGTTTGTTTCATGGTTTTCTGTGGTCTCCCGGTCTCTTCTTGCTTTCGGGAGAAAGCGAATCCCCAGATTTCAGGCCTTGCATTATTCAGCAGGTGCAATGCTATTGGCACACCCTGCCGCCAGCCTCTGGCAAAATGCAGCTAGCAGAGAACAGGTCTGTCTTGGCAGTTTGAGCGGCTGCCTCCCCACCTGGAAAATGCATCTTCCCCTGTAGGCACAAAGCGAAGAAGGCAGGCGAGGAAGCGACTGGCAGAGATGAGGAACATCTTATCAGCACGAGGGACCTTCTTTCTTATTGGAAACTTTGTGAGGCCTGCATGCCAGCGATGGACAGGGCCAGAGGCAAAAGTGGAAGGTTCTGTAACCCGTGGAACTCCCCACCACACTGTCTCCCCTTTAGCCAATGACAAGGAGGCAGTAAGAGACAGTTTATTTTGAAGTTGCAACATCAGTGACTCAGTGGAAGAACTGAGTGAGGAATAGTTTTCAATGCACCATGTATACTGTTTGCACTTGTGCTATACCCGTGGTCCCACCCTCTAGACCCCTCTGATTGGTGAAAAAGGTCTATACCAGCACAATCTAAGATTTGTCTACATACTTTTGGCAATTTCCCTATAGGACTCTGTTTATGCTCTTGTCACTAAGCAACTTTCCCCTATTTTCACTAAGCAAGCAGAAAGGTATTTCCATCTGTCTGGACTTTGTAATTTCAGTTACAGGTAAGCAGCTGTGTTAGTCTGCCATAGTAAAAACAATTTAAAAAAAAAATCCTTCCAGTAGCACCTTAGAGACCAACTAATTTGTTATTGGTATGAGCTTTCATGTGCATGCACACTTCTTCGGATACCTGAAGAAGATACCTGAAGAAGAAGATATCTGAAGATATTGTGTGCATGCACACGAAAGCTCATACCAAGAACAAACTTAGTTGGTCTCTAAGGTGCTACTGGAAGGATTTTTTTTTTTAATTTTGTTTTGACTTTGGAATTTCAGTTCTTTCTGATACCAGCCTTAGGTCAGCTCTGTTTGTCTGACACCCTTCCTTCGGACCGTCCATGTGCAATGGTAGCGGCCTGGCTGGAAAACTTAAAACCTGCTGCCACTACACGGGAGATGGATTGAAGAAAAGGAATTACAAATCGGCCCTGCCCCATAGCTTGACCAATCATGGCTTGGAGCAGCTAGGAGCTAGGCGGAATCACAGATCTAAAAAAAAAAAAAAAAAAGTGTAGACTTACTCATGCTGGCCACCTTCTGTTTTGACTTGAAGTGTTCGCTTTGGGTTTCTCAGAAATATGAAGAGGCAAGAGCAGGCAGTGGGAGTGCTAGCCCACAATGGCACCCATCTGAGAGGTGCCAGAACTAGCACACTCTGGCTGAAAAAAAGCACTAACTTCCACCCATTGCTGCAGAAATCTGAGGCTGCTGAAATGTCCCCTTTTGGAGCTGAAACATAGCATCATTAAATACATATATTGAAAACTGGTTTTGCAAATCAAAACATAATAATAATAATAATAATAATAATAATAATAATAATAATTTATACCCCGCCCATCTGGCTGGGTTTCCCCAGCCACTCTGGGCGGCTTCCAACAGAATGTTAAAATACAATAATCTATTAAACATTAAAAGCTTCCCTAAACAGGGCTGCTTTCAGATGTCTTCTAAAAGTCTGGTAGTTGTTTTTCTCTTTGACATCTGGTGGGTAATATCCCTAAACAACCCAGACAATATAATTAAAGAGGCGGACAAGGGTGGAGCTGTCGTCATCATGAACAAAACTGATTACATCCAGGAGGCTCACAGACAACTTTCCAATACCACCTTTTACATAAAATTGGACTCAGACCCCACAGAAGAATACAAAAAAGAACTGAACAAGATTGTTAAGGAGCTACCCCCACACATCCAAGAACAGATCCTCAGGAACACACCAGCAGAACCTCGACCAGGAACTTTCTATCTTCTACCCAAAATACACAAACCAGGAAATCCAGGACGCCCCATCATCTCAGGTATTGGCACCATTACAGTGGGGGTTTCCGGTTATATGGACTCTGTTCTGAAACCATATGCCATCAGTGCTCCCAGCTACGTACGTGACACCACAGATTTTCTGAGAAAAATACAATCTTTGAATAACCTTCCTAACAATACTATTCTAGTCACTATGGATGTGGAATCTCTGTATACCAACATCCCACACAACGATGGTTTACAAGCTATAAGGAACACCATTTCAGATAAAACCACAGCGGACTTTGCTACCAAACTCTGTCATTTTGTCCTTACCCACAACAACTTCAAATTTGGTGATGATCTGTTCCTTCCAGATCAGCGGCACAGCAATGGGCACCCGCATGGCCCCACAGTATGCCAACATCTTCATGGCAGATTTAGAACAACGTTTCCTAAACTCCTACCCACTCAAACCTCTCTTGTACCTGCGATACATTGACAATATTTTTATTATCTGGACACATGGTCAACAGACCCTGGACACCTTCCACCAGACATTCAATGACTTTCACCCCACCATCAACCTAACAATGAACCAATCTATGCAAGAAATACATTTTTTGGACACTACTATAAAAATACAGGATGGACACATAGACACCACCTTATACCATAACCAACTGACCAACAAACATATCTACATGCTTCTAGCTACCATACCAAACATACCAAACAATCCATTGTATATAGCCAGGCCCTACGTTACAGCTGCATCTACAGACAGAGACTCTCACCTAAGAGATCTACAGCAAACCTTTTTAGAACTAAAATATCTGCCTGATGAAGTTAAACAACAGATCAACAGAGCCAGACTGATACCCAGAGAGAACTTGCTGCAAGACAGACCCAAAAAAGAAAATAACAGAACACCACTAGTAATCACATACAGCTCCCAAGTTAAAACAGTACAACGCATCATCAGAGATCTACAACCTCTCCTAGACAATGACAGTTCTCTTTCTCAAGCTCTGGGAGGAAGACCTTTCATTGCCTACAGACAGCCACCCAATCTTAAACAACTCCTCACCCACAATAATACAACAACCAGACTTAACATGGACACTGGTACCAGAGCCTGCAATAAACCCAGATGCCAACTTTGCTGCCACATACACCCAGACAACACCATTACTGGCCCCAACAACATCAAACATACCATCTCAGGACTATTTAATTGCTCATCTTCTAACATTGTGTATGCCATCAAATGCCAACAGTGCCCTTCAGCTCTCTATATTGTTCTGAAGAAGTGTGCATGCACACGAAAGCTCATACCAAGAACAAACTTAGTTGGTCTCTAAGGTGCTACTGGAAGGATTTTTTTATTTTTTATTTTGTTTCGACTACGGCAGACCAACACGGCTACCTACCTGTAACTATCCCTAAGCAAATCACAGCTTGGGTTGGGGAGAATTCTAAACAAGTCTGATTTGGGGATGTTTTCAGATTGCTGCCTCAGTTTCTTCCACGCCCCAACCCAAACTGTGAAATAATAAGCTTTTAATGGGAAGCAGCTGTTCTATGAAAGTTTATTAAAAATCCACAGTAGGGCCATTGGACTCAGCGGCAGATGGAGACAACAGATGCAACTGGGTAGCCCATTATCTCATCCTTTGGCAAACTGGATTGGATGCTGATTTCGTAAAGCCAGCAGACATGATCACCCTGCTTGTCGGCGCTTCTGGGTGAATTTCACTGGAGATCCAGATTCATTTTGGGATCAGATGTTGACCCTAGGGTGTCTGGAGTCCAACCCAGATTGAATGGAGGGAGAGGCAGGATGGGGGCCCCCTAAATCTGGTCAAATATTTGGGCAGTTTTAAAATGATGTGGCATCTCTCCTTGGATGTATAAAGGGGCCTAATCCTGAGTCAGGCCACTGGGCCAACCTGGCCAGGACTGTTGACTGAAACTGACAGCATCAGTTGTCCAGGTCTTAAGATGGGGATCTTTCCCTCTTCTGCTACATGGGGCTCCACAAGGTGAGTGAATAGTGTGAATAGGTTCTGCACTATTCCTGGGAAGGGCCAGAGTCTTAGACAGCCGCTGCCGGTCTGTGCAGGCAGTATTGAGCAAGAAGGACCAGTCTAAGTCAATGTAAAACAGCTTCCAGTAGGACGTAGTCAATGTTAATCTGACTCCAAGTAGACCCATTGAAATTAAATGTTGCTGCTGATTTTTAGAAGACATCTGAAGGCAGCCCTGTTTAGGGAAGTTTTAAATGTTTGATGTTCTATTGTGCTTTTAATTCTGTTGGGAGCCACGCAGAGTGGCTGGGGAAACCTAGCCAGATGGGCGGGGTATAAGTAACAAATAATAATAATAATAATAATAATAATAATAAGGGAGAAGTTGTGAGAATGTCCACATACAGTATGACTTTATTGATGTGTGTTTAGTTGTACTTTTTATTTGTAAAACTAATAAAATGTCTTGAAAAAAAGGAAAGAAATTAATTGACATGGCTAACACAGATCTATTAAGTTCTGTGCGTCTACTCTGAGTACAAGTTAGTGGGTTATGTCCTGGTGTTGCTATTTTATTTCTTTTAGAGCATTTCTTAATGCTTTGTAGTCAAAAGAACCTCAAAGCAATATACAAAACAGAAGTCAATACAATATATTAGTAACAGATAAAAACCCATTAGAATAACATTATAATGTTCCAAACCGAACCATAAATAGGCCAGGGTTATCCTTTTCGGAAGACCCGGTGGAATAACAGTGTCTTCTACAGGGAAAGAAGCCAGCTAGGTTTCAATATCCTTTCTGAAGAGGGCTGCAAACACACAACATCTGGCAAAGTTGAGTCATTTGTTTGGGCCTTGGAAGTTGAGTCATTTGTTTGGGCCAGGTGTTTGCTGATGAAAAAGAGGAAAATGAGAGAGAGAGAGCATGCGCTTGGTGCTTGCAATTCTAAATAAAGGGATTTCTGAAATAAATCGTTCTGCCCGGTCCAATGCCGAGGGCCTTCTGGCGGTTCCCTCTCTGAGAGAAGTAAAGTTACAGGGAACCAGGCAGAGGGCCTACTCGGTGGTGGCGCCCACCCTGTGGAACGCCCTCCAATCAGATGTCCAGGAAATAAAGGACTATCTGACTTTTAGAAGACATCTGAAGGCAGTCCTGTTTGGGGAAGCTTTTAATGTTTGGTGTTTTATCGTGTCTATTCTGTTGGGGAAACCCAGCCAGATGGGTGGGGTATAAATAAATTAGCAATAACAGCAATAACAATAATAATAAACTCTCTCCCTCAGGAGGCAGTGATGGCCACCAACTTGGATTGCTTTAAAAGAGGATCAGACAGATTCATGGAGGAGAGCAATGATGGCTATGCTCTGCCTTCACAGTTGGAGCCAGCAATGCTTCCAAATACCATAAAACTATAGAACTGTAGTCATGTAGTCAAACGCCCACCAATGAAGGAATCGGTTGCCCAATGTAGGACTTGAACCCATGACCTTGAGATTAAGCGTCTCATGCTCTACCAACTGTGCTATCTCCAAACAGTTTCTGGAGACCACAGGGTGGGGTTGGGGAATGTTCTCGTGCTCATGTTCTGTTTCCTTGGGTTTTCCTCAGGAATCTGGTTGGCCGCTGTGAAAACAGGATGCTGGACTAGACAGGCCATTGGCCTGATCCAGCAAGCTCTTCTTATGGAAGGGTCATAGCTAATGGAAAGCCAAGAAGCACCATCAAAGCTCAAGGAACCATTCAACCAGGCACAAGTACTTGAGGGTGTGGAGCATTAGCAGGTGAGGTGAGGTGTATGTTCGGGAGAGAGTTTGGTGGACTGCACTTGCCTTGTGGGCTGGAGGTTTCTCACCCCTGTTATCTCCACCGTTAATTGTATTCAGACTAAGTCTGTTGAATCAATAGACTTAGTAACTTAATTCCATCGATTTTTTTTAATTGATTTTCATAATAACATTGACAACATACATACCAAAACAAACCCCACCAACGATCAGACATACAAACACACAAACTTATGATAGGATACATAATTTTTGTAGTTTTCATAATATGTTCTTCACAAATAAACTCAAAGTTTCCATAGACAAATAAAGATAAGTAATAATAATATATATTCTAATATTATCTAATTTCTTTTAACCGTTCCTTTCAAAAAAAGGAACCAGGTTACTAACATTCCATCGAAAAGGCTAAACGGAAGAGAAATCTAAAATACTAGGTGAAGAAGAAGAAATTTGTTTGTAAATAAGATAAGAGAATAGCAGTTTGTTTATGTTTATGTTTACTTTGTTGTGTTTGTGTTTGTCTTTATGTGTATTTGTATTTTTATGTGTATTTTTAAATAATAAAGAGAGATTATTATTAAAAAAAAAAAAAAGGTGAAGAAGAAGAAGAAGAAGTCCTTTATTCAAGTCTGTTTGGAATCTTCCAAGATCCATTATAATCTCCCAGCCCCCCCCCCCCCCGTCAAGGAGCTGCATTCGTTCCACCTTTGCTTATTGCTCAGGGAAACCTGAGAAGTCTCAGGGGACCGTGTTAAGGCTAGTCTCCTTGAGTTCTAGCAGGAGGATAAAGATCTGTTCTTGTTAAGCTTCAGGACAAATTCCCATAGGTCTCAATGACTCATTTTCAGTGTCCATTGAGCTCCTTAATATTCTGTGAGCTCCAAGTTCTTCTCCCTAGTCCAGGACATAAACAAATACAGTGCTACCTCTGGTTAAGTACTTAATAAGAACCAGAGGTCCGTTCTTAACCTGAAACTGTTCTTAACCTGAAGCACCACTTTAGCTAATGGGACCTCCCACTGCCGCTGCACCGCCAGAGCACAATTTCTGTTCTTATCCTGAAGCAAAGTTCTTAACCTGAAGCGTTATTTCTGGGTTAGCGGAGTCTGTAACCTGAAGCATATGTAACCCGAGGTACCACTGTAAAAGGAGCAAAGAATTCTGGATTCTGAATGGGAAAAAGAAGCATTAGGCAATCAAAACAGGGTCACTCGTTTGGTGAGAACATGGTGCTGGTTGTTTCGTTAGCCCCAAAATGGAAAAGGAGCAAGGTCCTAACCAAAGAAGAATGGCAACTTAAGTTGACAGAATATGCACAGCTTGCAGACTTAACATATAGAATAAGAGAACAAGAAGAACATTCGTTCAATCCCCATATGGGACAGCTGCATAAGTCCTGAATTGCAGGGGGTTGGACTAGATGATCCTCAGGGTCCCTTCCAACTCTACAATTCTATGAATCTGTTAAAATACTTCATGCAACTCAACTCGATAATGTCACATAAATTAGCATGGCTTACAAAAATATATTCAACACACAGAATTTGAGACCCCACTTGAAATGTTTCACCAGCAAGGCACGGTTGTGTATAGCTCACCAGAATCCCGAGGATCTTTGCTTTTATTGTTAATATTATTTCAAGTTTCTAGATACCATGGTTACAGTTGTAGGTGTGTACGTACTAAAAAAGATGGAGTGTCTTTCCATTTCTGTAAGCTAGGGATGAGTAAAACCTCACAAAATATGTTGAGGAGGAGAGCCAATCCCCTATTAACCAGCCACAAATGTTTAAAATAGTCGTGATTTTGATCTAACGTGGCTAGTCAGGATATCTCTCGCTGACCACTAGGTGCTTCTCGGCTCCAAGGTTTCCACCCCACTTAATTCATCACAGTCTTGCTTGCCAAGTCGTCTGGAAGCAAAGTGAGGAGCAGTCGGAGGAACATTTTGCCAGTTGCCCACCTGAAGTGTGAATTGAGTCAGGCCATAAACTCTGAAAAGGCTACGGAAACAGGCCCGAAACTGGTTTGCTCCCAAAACCATCCATCAACCGATTTGCGGGTTGTGTTCCTGGTAAACTACTTTGCTATCTGGTCTGTATCAATTTTTCATCTGCCTGGCAGGGAATAGAGAGCTTTTAGCCATTATTGAATTATGAAAGGGTGAAATGCTTCAGTATTGCTGTTTCCAAAGCAGGCCAGAGGTTTGAGCACAGACTTTCGACAGCCAGAAGGTTAATCGGCTTTTCAGCAACTTGCTGCCTTTTAATTATCCAACGGCCGCCCATTTCAATATTTCAGAGGTGGCATTCTGCAACTCAAGGATCCAGGACTGGGCTGAGATACCTGAATTTCCAACCATCTTGAGATATAGGCTAGGGATTGAAATTCTAAGGGACCCTTTAAATTCTGAAAGGGCAGGATGTTCATTCCTCCTTTATGTTAGCAAAGATGGGTGCATCAGTTGCAGCAAAATGTATCTCAGAGGATGAGAACTGAATCGAGAAATTAGTTAAGGAGGAATACTCAGGCTTAAGCCTTTTAACAGTGTGATGCTATAAAATGAAGCTACTAGCTGTGATGGCTCCCTCCACAGTTAGAGGCAGTAATGCTTCTGAGTCCCAGTCGCTTGAAACCACAGGATGGGGGATGGCTCTTGAGTTCCAATCCTGCTTGTGGATTTTCCAAAGGCATCTGAGAAACAAGACGCTGAACCAGATGAGCCATTGGCAATATCCAGCAGGCTCTTAGTGCCATAGAATTGTAGATTTGAAAGGGACCCTGAGGGTCATCTAGTCCAACCCCCTGCAATGCAGGAATTTCAGCTAAAGCATCCATGACAGATGGCCACCCAACCTCTGCTTAGAAACCTCCAAAGAAGGAGAGTCAACCACCTTCTGAGGGATACCATTCCACTGTCAAACAGCTCTTACCATCAGGAAGTTCTTCCTGTTTAGTCAAAATCTCCTCTCTTGTAATTTGAAGCCATTGGTTTGAATCCTGCCCTCCAGAACAGGATGGAACAAGCTTGTTCCATCTTGGTCCAGTATACCTGAAGGAGCGTCTCCACCCCCATCGTTCTGCCCAGACACTGAGGTCCAGCGCCGAGGGCCTTCTGGTGGTTCCCTCACTGCAAGAAGCCAAGTTACAGGGAACCAGGCAGAGGGCCTTCTCGGTAGTGGCACCCGCCCTGTGGAACGCCCTCCCACCAGATGTCAAAGAGAAAAACAACTACCAGACTTTTAGAAGACATCTGAAGGCAGCCCTGTTTAGGGAAGCTTTTAATGTTTAACAGACTATTGTATTTTAATATTTTGTTGGAAGCCAGAGTGGTGGGGTATAAATAAATTATTATTATTATTATTATTATTATTATTATTATTATTATTATTATTATCCATGTGATAGCCCTTGAGATATTTGAAGATGGCTATACTATCTTCTCAGTCTCCTCTTTTCTAGGCTAAACATACCCAGTCCTTTCAACCATTACTCATAAGGCTTGGTTTCCAGACCCTTGATCTAGATTGCCTTCTAATGCACACGTTCCAGCACGTAAACATCCTTCCAGCATGTCAACATCCATGTGAAAAGGATCTAGGAGTCTTGGTAGACCATAAACTTGACATGAGTCAACAGTGTGATGCAGCAGCTAAAAAAGCCAATGCAATTCTGGGCTGCATCAATAGGAGTATAGCATCTAGATCAAGGGAAGTAATAGTACCACTGTATTCCGCTCTGGTCAGACCTCACCTGGAATACTGTGTCCAGTTCTGGGCACCACAGTTCAAGAAGGATACTGACAAGCTGGAACGTGTCCAGAAGAGGGCAACCAAAATGGTCAAAGGCCTGGAAACAATGCCTTATGAGGAACGGCTTAGGGAGCTGGGTATGTTTAGCCTGGAGAAGAGAAGGTTAAGGGGTGATATGATAGCCATGTTCAAATATATAAAAGGATGTCATATAGAGGAGGGAGAAAGGTTGTTTTCTGCTGCTCCAGAGAAGCGGACACGGGGCAATGGATTCAAACTACAAGAAAGAAGATTCCACCTAAACATTAGGAAGAACTTCCTGACAGTAAGAGCTGTTCGACAGTGGAATTTGCTGCCAAGGAGTGTGGTGGAGTCTCCTTCTTTGGAGGTCTTTAAGCGGAGGCTTGACAGCCATCTGTCAGGAATGCTTTGATGGTGTTTCCTGCTTGGCAGGGGGTTGGACTGGATGTCCCTTGTGGTCTCTTCCAACTCTAGGATTCTATGATTCTTAAATTGTGGTGCCCAGAACTGGACACAGTATTCTAGGTGTAGTCTGACCAAGGCAGAATAGAAAGACTTGGTTTCCAGACTCTTGATCATCTTGGTCATCTCCTTATAAGCTAATATTCTGATCCCAGCCAGGCGAAGGGATTCAAGGAAGGTGTGGCCTATGGAAGGGGTGTGGCCTGGAGATAATACTGAGGGACAAATCGAGATCTAGAGAGTCACATTTCACCCTCAGACCCCTACCCCTGTTCTAGATTAAGCTCTACCTCCTCCATCACCTTAGCATTTCACACTTCAAGGTTTGTTTGTTTTTAGCTCCGCTTCTTTATAAATGGTGACTTTGTCACAGTGGTGTTTGAGAGCTGAGTTTGACGTGCTGATTTCTGTATGCTTTGGACTCCCGTGAGAATCCACGTAAGCAAGGATCAAGCACCCACCCACGTCATCTGGAGCCAGGAACACGTTGTTTCAGGCTAGCAAAGCAGAAGTTGGTGTCGTCTTTTAAGCTGGGGTTGATTGGTTTCCTGCGGAGGAGGAGGGGGCCACGAGTTCAGGAAGTGGGACTTAGCATATCATTTTCCAAGAACACTTTAGGAGAAACTTAAGTTCTCTGAAGTGCTGAGAACTGAGACGTAAACACTTATGTGGCAGTAATTTTTGTAATCGTCCTTTTGAATGCACAGAGGGAGGGAGGGAGGGAGGCTACATACTGTACACACACACACACACACCCAACTTCATTGTAGGAAGAAAGAAGAAAGAAGTCCTGGAAAAAGAGTAATAAGAAATGGGAAGGAGAGGCTTTTAAAAGGGAGCAGAAGGAAACCAATATGATTCAATAATGATAAATTGCCCTGACTATAATTGGCAAGTCAACAAAATAATTGGGAAAGGGCCAGAGCTCAGTGGTGGAGCATCTGAATTTCATGCAGAAGGCCTTGGATTCAATCCCTGGTGTTCCCAGGTAGGGCTGGAGACCTGCCTTAAAACCCTGGAGAACCAATGACAACCAGTGCAGACAGACAGTGCTGAACTAAATGGGCCAATGGTCTCATTCACTACAATGGTGCACTTCAATTATGGATAGGAACAGGAACAGGAATAATTTTATTGGCCAAGTACCAACATACTTACATACTTGGAATTTTGCTTCGGCTACATTGCAATATAAACGAACCTTATACAACACTATTCCACTCACAATACAATAACACAGCAAAGGAACCCCACCCATAACTGGCCTCCCCTTCCGCTACATAACTACGAATTTAACAATTTAATGGCGCAAGGGAAGAAACTGTTCCTGTGCCTAGCCGTTTTTGTATATAAAGCCCTGTAGCGACGTCCAGATGGAAGTAAATCAAACAGATGATGACCGGGATGCAAAGGATCTGCGACAATTCCCTCTGCTCTCTTCCTAACTCGGGTAGCATAGAGTGTCTCTATTGAAGGCAAGCTAGCACCAATTACCCTTTCTGCAATTCTTACTGCTCGTTGGAGCCTTTTCTTGTCCATCTTGGAGGCTGTGCCATACCAAGCAGTAATAGAATTACAGAGAACAGTTTCAATGATGCCTCTGTAAAATTGGATCAACACTTCCTGGGGCAATTTAAATTTCCTTAGTTGACACAAGAAATACAACCCCTGGTGGGCCTTCTTAATAATACAATTGATGTTGGATCTCCAAACATTCGTGGACAACAACTCCCATCACCCCCGGTCGTCTTAGCGAATTGTCAGGGATGATGGGAGCTGCAGTCCAGCAACGTGATGCCTAGTATAGTTTGAATGCCTTTGTCCCACCTGTTTTGTTCAATATATACAGAGCTTTCCTTGTTTTTATACTGTATGACTGTATTGTTGCAACCCGTCCTGGGACCTTTAGTTGGCAGGCCGGCAAAATATTATAAATATGCAGTGCCAGAATCCAAACTCCTGCCCACCTGCCTGCCGCTGGTGGGGGTTTGCAGAGCAGTGGACATAAGAACATAAGAGCTTTGCTGGATGAGGCCAAAGTCCTGTCTAGTCCAGCATCCTGCTCTGGCAGTGGCCAGCCAGGTGCCTGTGGGAAATCCACAAGCAAGACCCGAGTACAAGAACCCTCTCCCTTCCCAAGGTTTCCAACAACTGGGATCCAGAAGCATTTGTGTCTCCAAGTCCTGGAGGCAGAGTCAACCCATCATGGCTGGTAGCTTCGGTTTATGGGCCCTCATCTCTCCCATTACTGAGCTTGTGCAATTCACAGGGGTTTTCTTTAATTTTCCAAATCTACTTCTGCTTCATATATCTTGGCCTTGGTGCTGTTCCTAAAGCAGGCAATTATTCACAGCCGACTCTGAGACTAAAAGCCTTTCGGGAATTCTTTTCATCAGCCTTCCCTTCTGCCGATTCATAATTCATTTCGAAAGGAAGGAGGAATGCATCAAAGGTAAGAGGCGCTGTGTCAGTCTTGAGTTCAGACAGCCAAAGAAATGAAAGAATGTGCCCTTGTTGTTGTTGTTTAGCCGTTTAGTCGTGTCCGACTCTTTGTGACCCCATGGACCAGAGCACGCCAGGCACGCCTATCCTTCACTGCCTCTCGCAGTTTGGCCAAACTCATGTTAGTAGCTTCAAGAACACTGTCCAACCATCTCGTCCTCTGTCGTCCCCTTCTCCTTGTGCCCTCAATCTTTCCCAACATCAGGGTCTTTTCCAGGGAGTCTTCTCTTCTCATGAGGTGGCCAAAGTATTGGAGCCTCAGCTTCAGGATCTGTCCTTCCAGTGAGCACTCAGGGCTGATTTCCTTCAGAATGGATAGGTTTGATCTTCTTGCAGTCCATGGGACTCTCAAGAGTCTCCTCCAGCACCATAATTCAAAAGCATCAATTCTTCAGCCAAAGAAATGAAAGAATGTGCCCTTCTTCTTGTTGTTGTTGTTCAGTTGTTCAGTCATGTCCGACTCTTCGTGACCCCATGGACCAGAGCACGCCAGGCACTCCTGTCTTCCACTGCCTCCCGCAGTTTGGTCAGACTCATGTTGGTAGCTTTGAGAACACTGTCCAACCATCTCATCCTCTGTCGTCCCCTTCTCCTTGTGCCCTCAATAATTCAAAAGCACCAGTTCTTCAGTGATCAGCCTTCTTTATGGTCCAACTCTCACTTCCATACATCACTACTGGGAAAACCATAGCTTTAACTATACGGACCTTTGTCGGCAAGGTGATGTCTCTGCTTTTTAAGATGCTGTCTAGGTTTGTCATTGCTTTCCTCCCAAGAAGCAGGCGTCTTTTAATTTCGTGACTGCTGTCACCATCTGCAGTGATCATGGAGCCCAAGAAAGTAAAATCTCTCACTGCCTCCATTTCTTCCCCTTCTATTTGCCAGGAGGTGATGGGACCATTTCTTAGGAGAAACCATCGCTGACTGCTTGTTCCTATGCTCCTATGCGCAAATGAGTGCTTGGGCGCACTGGTTCAGTGCCATCCTTTATGGGCCTTCCATCCTTATCTCCTCTGACTGATCCTTCCATCCTGCCAATATGCATCCAGCGTACTTTACCTGCCTGCCAACTAAGGGAGGGTTGCAACAATAAAGTCATAGAGGGGGAAAATAAAACAAACAAAACTCTGTATAAATCAAACAAAACAGGTGGAACAAGCAAAGTCATTCCTGCTGTGCTAGTCATCACTTTTCTGCATTTTTCCTCATCTGATTTTTCAGAGACCAAAGGGGCATCATTTTGTGGGGTATTCATGCAGTGCCTAGTTCTTTGAATCCATGTTGGTGGACTGGTTTCATAACACCACTTCCAAACAAAGCGTGAGATTTGGCTGGCTTCCCAGCAGCATCCAGGCAAGTGCGAGGTAATGAAATATCTTTAGCCATTTTCCTCTCCTTTCGCTGCGGCTGTCCTGCAAGTTTCACCTTTGTATTTAAATCAGTACGCAAGGGGTCTCTCTCGAAATTCTGTACTCTGAAAAGAGTGTGTGCATGTGTAAGGGGAGGAGGGGTCCCACTTCACTGAAACACCTCCGGGCAGAGGAGAAATTTTGCAACACCCAGTTGGGACTCATTCGTGGGTGTCCACAGGTGGGGGCAAGGGGATCAGTCCCACGCCCCGATGAAACATAACCCCCAGATTCACAGTTTTCATTTTTAAAAGAGAGCCTTTGTAGAATCAGACATTTGAGGTGAAATGTACAAACACTTTTATGCTCATTTGGGGGTCAGAGGAAAGAAACTAGCCTGATCTCCCCTTTCAGTACATATTTTACTTTGCCACTTTCTCCTCTCTTCTCCTCCACCCAGAGGCAGATTTAGGTGAGCTTGACAACTTCCATCACACTGGGTGTGGAGCCTCAGCAGGGTGGGAGTTGGAGGAACAGGGGATACTACAACTATTATTTAGAATGGAGTACGAGAGCCGGGGGGAGCCAAATTTCGGCATTGCACAGGGCATCACTGACCTTTGAGATCCCAAAGTCTGACAATGTTGCTGTTGTTTAGTCATTTAGCCGTGTCCGACTCTTCGTGACCCCATGGACCAGAGCATGCCAGGCACTCCTGTCTTCCACTGCCTCCCGCAGTTTGGTCAAACTCATGTTGGTAGCTTCGAGAACACTGTCCAACCATCTCGTCCTCTGTTGTCCCCTTCTCCTTGTGCCCTCCATCTTTCCCAACATCAGGGTCTTTTCCAGGGAGTCTTCTCTTCTCATGAGGTGGCCAAAGTACTGGAGCCTCAACTTCAGGATCTGTCCTTCCAGTGAGCACTCAGGGCTGATTTCCTTCAGAATGGATAGGTTTGATCTTCTTGCAGTCCATGGGACTCTCAAGAGTCTCCTCCAGCACCATAATTCAAAAGCATCAATTCTTCGGCGATCAGCCTTCTTTATGGTCCAGCTCTCACTTCCATACATCACTACTGGGAAAACCATAGCTTTAACTATACGGACTTTTGTCAGCAAAGTGATGTCTCTGCTTTTTAAGATGCTGTCTGACACTGTACCACCCTAGAAAACGAAAACCACTTTTCAGAACTTTCTTTTTTCCTGGGAGATTTCCCCAACATCTTCCCCACCCCCCCTGTATACTCCACAGCACTTGGAACTCAAAACAAACACAAAAAGTCAGTTGATCATTATGGTGTCGGAAGCCTGCAGCCAATAGAAGGAATGATGTGGTCGCCACAATATATTCAGGTTCTACGAAAGAGAGTTATTCCAGAGCTGGGAAAGAGGTCTCCTGACGGTACTGGGATATTGCAGCAGGACCTAGCCCCCTGTCACACATCGAAAGTGGTGAAGAAATTCATGACAGAGCAGCAAATACAGGTACTTGATTGGCCAGGGAATTCCCCGGATGTAAATCCCATTGAGAATTTGTGGGCTATATGCAAAAGTCGCCTCCGTGCTGTAGACTGTACGACTATGGAGAAGCTCATTCAGGCGCTGATTCAAGTGTGGTACAGGGATCCGAAAATCAACAGTGACTGTTCGAAACTAGTAGACTCCATGCCAAACTGTGTTCAAATGCTGCTTAAAAATAGCGGAGCTCATATCCGTTACTAATGTTTGTATATGCGAATTTTGTACATGTATATGTGAGTTTTGTACAATAAACTACTAAATTCATTGTTTGTTTCAATTAACTTGCACAAGGGTGTGCTTTGTTCTCTCACTGTGATTATTAAAGATTCTAACTGGTAAGGCGTTCCTTTCATTTGATCTCTTATCTTGATAGATGCATTAAGCCCCTTGCAACAAATGCAACAATAAGCCTGTTGGCACCGTGATCAATATATCACAGCTTTCATAGACAGTGGGTTCCTAATCTATTGAATACATGATGTGTTCAGGTAGGTGCTCAATCGGTGTGCTCCTGTTTCCTGCCGAAACAACGTCTCTGTTCTCTCAGGCCCCTGAGCAGCTGCCTCTGTGTCATCCTCTCACCTGCGGTGGCTAGAGAATTGCTCCTGCCAATGTTCCTGTTCAGCTCCTGGACAGCTGCCTCCTTGGTTGCAACAGAGCATCGAAGAGAAACATCTTTCTCCATCAGGAGGTGAGGGATAGTGATTTGATAGAGGGGAGAGGTGCTTGGTATGCAAACCATCCTTCCTGCTGTTCCGACTTTCTGCAGATACCTTTGGGCGTGCAGAGATGCCACATGGTAAACAAACAGGAATCCATCTGCTCAAAGCTGATGTAGGATGCCAAGGAGCTCCCTCTTATTTATCTTTCTGTTTTAATTCCCGTTCTTGGCTCGCTCGCTCGTTTTAAAAAATGCAAGTACCAAGAAACACGGTCAAAACGTTGTCAAAAAGATATTTGCTGCACAAGGTGATGCATAATTCAAATTGAAATGGGCTCATGGTTTGCGTTCTGTTTCTCTGATTTATGTTATACGATTCCATTATTTGTTATTTTAATTGCTTTGGAATAATGAACTTGGAAATGGATATTAATTGAAAATATGTAGTTCTGAAGTACTGACAAGCTGAAGTCTATATACGTTACCTCTCAATCTCGATTTTCAAGGAGACTCGGAACACAATTAAAACACAAGAGAAATCCATTCCAAGCTGGTCATAGTATCTTATAACCAATTTTACAATGTATTCAATAATTCATAAACTTTAAAAAAAAATAATTCAACAACTTGGTTCAATTCCTTCCGGCAGATTTTATTGGAGTAATTAAAATTGTTGTCATTTTCTTCACCCAAAAAAATCAATCTGACACAGCTAATTAAGGGATAGGTCTTGATTTCTCATGCAATTATCATAAGCACATCTGCTTTTTATTTTTCCAATGCTAAGCTACCAACATTCTCGCTGTCATGAATGAATAATGAATCAATTCAATACCACAGACTGATCCTATCCTTCCCAGGAGTCGTAACAGAATAATTATAGGCTGTGATGAAATTTCCAATCCTGTAGTCAATCAGAATTAACAGTTTCTGTGGCACTTAATTCAGAACATTGTCACTGTTGATGGTCACTGCTGATGTTTCTGCTGTTACTGCATCAGCGTTGTGGCAGTTGCAATAGATCAGTGGTGGAGCAGGGGATACAACCCCTGGCTTTATCATGTTCCAGCTGTGTCCAAACCATGAGATCTCCAAGAACTGGAAGCAGGAGACTCTCCAAGGAAGCCCAGAACCCCAGGGACCCCAAGGGAACCATAATTTCAGAGGCTTCTGATACCAACATCCCAGCTGCAGCACTGCCGTCTTCCTTCTGGTTGCCTCAGCTCTTTCCTGGATCTCAAACCTGCGTCTCTCATCATCCCCAGGGCTACAACGGCAAATGAGATGATGAGCCCAGCAAGTGCGAGTAGAAATTCCCTTTGGGGGTTCATTGCGGAAGGCCACACCAGATTCTCAGACTTTTTTCAGTAATGCATTACCGGACAGAGTCCCCAAGAGTGTCAGGGACTGTGGCAGGTGGCAGAAGCCAGCCAGCGATAAATCACATGGAACAAGCGAAGTTCACTCAGCAAAACAAGGTCTGCTTCGGAATGCCAGGCCTAATGACAGCAGCAACTCCTCTCGGTAGGTCTAGAGATGTGAAAGCCCGGGAAAAAACGGAAAAATTCAGAAAAAAACTGGTTTTTTCCTTTTTTTCCTGAAGCCTTTTTTGTTTTGTTTTTCCGAGAAATTGTTTCAATCCGAGCAAACCTTCAGTTTTTAGAAGTCCATAATAACTGTGATAATGACAGACACAACAGAGTAGATGCAGAAGCAGAGACTGAAACTGATACTGATCATTACAGCTCAGAAAATGATTCTGATTAAATTTCATGCCCATTCATTGAAATTTAGTCCCACTTCCTTCTTCAGTTCTTTTTATGAGAATGTTTTTTTTAAATACTGTGGAGAGGAAATATGAATAATTGTTACTTCTGGATTTTTAAAAATTGTTTTGTGGAGTTTTTTTGTTTTTTTTTTGTTCCACATAAACTAGTAAACAGTTCAGGAGATTGTTGCTCCATTTGTTACAAATACAAATAAATATTATTTTAAAAGTAAATTCTGTTTGTAATAATTGTTTGGATACACTTATATTTTTAATATGCTAGTTGTGATAATTTTATGCCCATTAAAATTGTCCATAGTTATATTTTATGTTTCTAAAGTAACAGAATGACTTTCAATCTGGAAAAGAAAAAAGAAGTGCTAATGTAGCATTTTTTTCAATTTTTCCAAAATTTTTGTTTCCCCCACCCCAAAAAAAGGAAAAAAAACTGGGGGTTTTCTGAGCTTCAAAATTTCCAGAAATTTTACATCTCTAGGTAGGTCTTGTCCCTGTGGGACAGTTGTGGAGACTGAAGGTTTCCATCTTCCCACAGCTTCCCACAGCTACCTAATTCTCCTCTTCTCCCAGGTTCAAAGGATCTGAGACTATGTTGACAAGCCTGTCTTTGCTTCTCCCACTTCATACCTCCCCTGGTCCTGAGAGTCCTGTGGCGAGGGCAGCTTGCCTCAGCAGGAGGGGGACTTCTGCTTCTGCTTCTGTTTTTGTGTGTGTGTGTTTTTAATTTTTATTTTGATATTGCATATACATACACACATCAAATATACAAAGAAATAGAAAAAAGAAAAGAAAGAGCATACAAACAAAGAAAAAGGGAAAAGGGGGGGGTAGCTTCAAAAACAAACATTTTCAAATACCGGTACATTTCTACATAGGGAGTGCAAGCCATCTTTTTGCAACTTCTGGCTTGACTCCTTGATTCGTAACATGACTTCTTGCTACCCTTGAATGTACTTAATAATTCCTTTTTCTAAATATCTATATTTAGTTGATAAGTCTGTGGAGAAACATTCTGATTGCCAGTGGGGTTTTAATCTACGCTAAGACAAGTGATGATCTGGGAACTTCCTTTTCCCATATAATTTATAAAAACATCCTATTCTCTCCTTTGAGTGATTTCTTATTGAGTCCGCAAGTCTAGCCAATTCTAGGTATTCACTTAATTTTAGGAGCCATTCTTCCTTTGTTGGCATTGTATTACATTTCCAGTGTTTTGGTATCCTGTGATTGTGTATAGAAAGACTCTTTTGTTATCCTTTGGGATGTCCGTTGCGAAAATTCCTAATAAAAACAAATCAGTGGTTTTTGTTTGTTTGTTTTTTAAAAAGTGTGTCTAATCGTGTGTTTCTTTATTTCTTAATAAATCATGTCCCAGAATATTTTTATTCTGGGACACATCCACCACATGTGGAAAAAATTCCTCTCTTTTTGATTACACTTGCAGCATTTATTACTGGTTTTTTAAATTTATTTTAGACAATTTTGCTGGGGTCATATACCACCAGTACATCACCTTTAGAAAATTTTCTTTAATCATATAGCATGCCGTGAATCTAATATTGTGTTTCCAGAGGTTTCCCCATTTTTCTAGCCCTGCTTCCGCTTCTGTATCTGATTCTGGACTTCCCTCTGCCACAGATGCTCCCTGCTCACTAAGCCCTGTTACCTCTCCAGCTTCCAGCACCTCCTCCTCACAGTCTGCTCCCTCTTCTCCCTCTGACTGCTCATCATCATCCTACCACCAATCCCCTGGCTTTGAGTCTTCTTCTCTTGAGGTCCCCCAGCTGGTGCCACCCAACACTCCTCTGCATTTCACCAACCCGGGGCTCTGAAGAGTGTTTGGCAAAGTCAGGGGGCCAGGGGAGTGTCTTAGGGGGTCAGTGATTTATGGGGTTTCCTGCTGGCTGCAGTGAAAATGAAGGAGGAAGAGTCAGGGTGGTCCAAGACCGAGGAAGACATGCAGGATGTGGTGGAACAAGAAGAGTCTGTTCTGCAACAGAGGAGTCAGTAGGCACTGTCAGGATGTCCTACACACAAGTAGAACCTTGGCAGAGACACATGCCCAACTGGCATGTTCCCTCCCTCCTGGGTGATCGTTCGGGAGCTTCAAAAGCATTCCTTAGCCCGAACATCACAGCGACTGATGCCAAGAAAACATCAGCACACTTAGGGATCTGCAGAGGTTTGCACAGTTGTGTAACAGAACTCAGCAACTCAGCATTTAGGCTAATCTACTTTATTTACATATAAACATACACGGAGCACTGCAACATGGCTCCCTCTCTCTCTAGCATCAGACAGCAAAGAGAAAGAACAAAGGACAATAGTCCCACTTCAGGAAACACAGTAAGACAAACATCCTGTCTTCGTCACACCCCGTTCCTGTGGAATCAAAACACAAACCCAGTCATGTGACAGACAACAAACCCATGACTGCACATGGGGAATGAATCTCCAACAGGCTTCCCACCTTCCCCTGTCCCTCTGTCTCCTGAAACCCAGAGGGGCTTGAAGTAGAAAAGGTAGCATGTTCACCCCTCCTCATGTAATCCCAGTAACAACAACCTTGTGAGGTAGGTTAGTCTGAGAGGCAGCAACTGGCCCAAGGTCACTCAGCGAGCTTCATGGCTGAGTAGGGATTTGAACCCTGGTCTCTCGGGTCCTGGTCGGACACTCTCACCGCTGCACCACACTGGCTCTCTCACTTCTCTCATTTGAGAACTTCACGATTTATGCTGTAGTTGAGATTCCTGCATTGCAGGGGGTGGACTAGATGGCCCTTGGGGTCCCTTCCAACTCTATGAGTCAAGCTACAAGAGGAAAACAGGTCTAGAAATCAAGCTTCAATATAAAAAAACTGGGGTGGAGGCAAAGGTTTGTCAGTGGTTTGGGGGGGTTGAAAAGGCAGGTGCTGCTTGGCTAAGAAAGATTTTGGAGTAACCAGTTTCAGTCTTATCCCCAATTTCTGCACAAGTAAACATGATATTTCTTCCTTTTCGGTGGCAGAGGAGAGAATGGAGGGTGGCTCTCACCCTTCCCTCCACCGTCAGCATCCTGCTGCGCTGAGCACCAGCGGCTGGAAGGAGGGAGGGCTCATTCCAGCTAAAAATACCAAGTTAAAAGCAATGCAGTAAACATGTCCCTCTGTTACTATGGTCTCCCTCAAGTGCTATCTGCCCTTTCGGAGACAGGTAATGCAGGGACAAAGGATTGGAAAGCTGCCTTTGAAAGAAAAGAAAATGGGTTGTCTCTGGGGAAATGTATCCTAATGATGTCATTGTTCGTAATTTAGAAACACAGCCACGCAAGGGGGCAAAGCTGCATTGTTTGAACTTCCAGAAAGATTGGATCTGGGCCTCTTTCGTGGGCTGAGTGGTGCAGTCCCTTGCAGAGTGGGACTGTACCACTCCAGAGTGGGAGATTGCCCTGTGGATGTACCCCCAGCCTGCTCCACCACGTGGATGAAAACAGTGGTGCAATGGTTGCACTGCAAAGCCCATTTCTGCAGCAAGGAGGGTCTTCCGTCCAACCTTTGGCCTAATTTCAAAAGCCCTTTGCAAACAAGCAATTGAGGCCTCTGTCAAGAACCAACCGTCCATCTCCCAGCAGCTCACTGGGCAGGGATGAAGCAGGAGAGATGGATGGCGGGGGTCAGAAAAACAGAGAGAAAGGGGAGGTGAGAACAAGAAAGGAAAGAAGAAGAAAGGTAGTGACAGAAAGACAGAAGAGAGGAGGCAGACAGAGAAAGGGGCGGCCTCACCCACTTTCGGCTCTGGCTTTACTCTCCAAGGGCTTCAGCACTGCGCCACCTCACTTGCATAAATCTGTCACCAGAACCTTACCAGAACTTTCTAGAACATTCTGGTGCTCTAGCTGTCTCTAAGCTTCTCGAATGACAGCTGGTGTTTCCCAGTCTGTGTATTATCTGAACTTCAAGGTTGTTGCTCCGAAACAGAGTATATCTGATGTCTGCTGAGCAGTTCTGTTATTTCTTCTTCTTCTTCTTCTTCTTCTTCTTCTTCTTCTTCTTCTTCTTCTTCTTCTGCATTCTACATCTCTACTTTTCGTTTGCAATATCTTTATCCTGTGTATCACTGGATATTTTATCCTGTATTGCTGGAAACTGGATTTGCTCTCAGGAGCTAAGTTTTGAACCTGATGAAATTCAGCAAGAACTGCATGCTTTTAAACCTCAGTAAACAGTTACTGAAGAATTTCCTTCCGCCCGAGTGTGTTGTTTTTGAACTCATCCCGGTAATTGCTGTCCACGAGTCCAATATGCTTCTGCTACTCTACTGATACATGGAGACAGGGGGTATCTGGGGTTTTTTTTGGGGGGGGGGAGGTTGGCACCTTACCCCATCAATATCTCCATGGCTGTCAGGGACTGGCAGGATAAGGCAGAAGAGCCCCCCAGGCAAAGCATGGAGGAAGAGAATTTGGATCCAGGCGCCTGGTGGCTGGGGAGGCCCAGCCAGATGGGCGGGGTATAAATAATAGATGATGATGATGATGATGATGATGATGATTACTACTACTACTACTGGTGTTGAGAAACCAGATACACTTCAAAGGAGGTGGAGAGCTGGGAAGTACTGGAGGCTGGGAGCTTACACAGGGCAGGGACAGGAGCCAGACTTGGCAGCTCCACCACAGAGGCACCCTGATAGCTTCTCTGCTGGCAGCCTGCAAGCCCAAGCCCCACTCCCAGAACAAGGTGTCTGTTGCATGTTGCCGAGCAGCGAGCCAGACAGAGAGTGTCCCTTGGGTCTTGCCGTAGACGGAGGGAAGGGCCTGACACAGAAGGATAGGGAGAGAAGGGAGCGTTACAACCCAGTATCACTTGGGATGCAGGTGGCGCTGTGATCTAAACCACAGAGCCTAGGGCTTGCCAATCAGAAGGTCGGTGGTTCGAATCCCCGCAACAGGGTGAGCTCCCGTTGTTCGGTCCCAGCTCCTGCCAACCTAGCAGTTCGAAAGCATGTCAAGTGCAAGTAGATAAATAGGTACCACTCCCGGGAAGGTAAACGGCGTTTCTGTGCGCTGCTCTGGTTCGCCAGAAGTGGCTTTGTCATGCTGGCCACATGACCCGGAAGCTGTACACCGGCTCCCTCGGCCAATAAAGCGAGATGAGTGCTGCAACCCCAGAGTCATCTGCGACTGGACCTAATGGTCAGGGGTCCCTTTACCTTTACCTTTATCACTTGGGAAGACAGGTGAACTAATGACAGTGTACTGGACAAAGCAAAGATCACTAGTGTCGAAGCAATGATTCTTCAACATCAACTTCGTTGGACTGGTCATCTTGTGCGGATGCCTAATTATCATCTTCCAAAGCAATTTTTGTGACCCCATGGACTGCAAGAAGATCAAACCTATCCATTCTGAAGGAAATCAGCCCTGAGTGCTCACTGGAAGGACAGATCCTGAAGCTGAGGCTCCAATACTTTGGCCACCTCATGAGAAGAGAAGACTCCCTGGAAAAGACCCTGATGCTGGGAAAGATTGAGGGCACAAGGAGAAGGGGACGACAGAAGATGAGATGGTTGGACGGTGTTCTCGAGGCTACCAACATGAGTCTGACCAAACTGCAGGAGGCAGTGAAAGACAGGCGTGCCTGGCATGCTCTGGTCCATGGGGTCACGAAGGGTTGGACATGACTGAATGACTGAACGACAACAAAGCAACTACTCTATTCCAAACTTAAAATTAGAAAGCGTAATGCTGGTGGTTTAAAGACTCAAGGCAAATCTTTAAAAATGTACTATAGACACCGACAACTAGGAAACACTGGCCTGCGAGTGCTCCAATTGGAGAACAGCCTTTACCAAAGGTGTCATGCATTTTGAAGACGCTCAAACTCAGGACCAAAGGGAGAAACGTGCTAAGAGGAAGGCACGCTTAGCAAACTGTCACCATGATCAAATCCCGCCCAGAAACCTATGTCCCCACTGTGGATGGACTTGTGGATCCAGAATTGGCCTCCACAGCCACTTACAGACTCATTGTTAAGACTGTGTTTATGGAAGACAATCTTACCTGACTACGAGTGATCGCCAAAGAAGAAGAAGAAGAAAGACAATCCAGTTCAGGCAACTGCTTCAACCAGACGGGAACAACTCTTAGAAGTTTCTGTGTGTTCTCTGTTCTGCTTCCTCAATAAAGAAACTAACTGCAAGTTAGCTGATGTTTGGTCTTTCACTGATCTGCGAGCAACCTGTTCTCCTTGTCAGCTCCCTGACAATGGCAGATTACCCACAAGGAGATACAAGCCTTGAGGAGACCCTCGCCAGAACCACCACTATATGACTATTGTATAAGTGTCAGCCTGAACTTGAGCCTTGAGTGGATGCTTATCCAGAATCCTATTCTGCACCATCCATGGCAATACTGTGAGCAGCTATTCCATGAGTGCAGGTCTATGTACATGCAGGAGGGATGCGGGCAGGCTTGTCAGGAGTGCGTGCGGGAGCCAGGCCCCATGACCAGCAGGGCTTCGCAGGACTGGGGCCTTCCTAAGTTTGTTCTGGAGAGGCAAGGCGCAGTGAGGCCGCTTGGTAACTCACTGCACCTGGTGGCAAGAGCCGGGAAGGGATATAAGGTCAGCATTTCCCTTTGGCTCTTTGCCACAGCAACACGCTTCCTGCCTTCTTGCATCTGGCCTCTTGATTCCGGCCTCCTGCTTCCTGATCCCCAGACCTTGGCTTCTGGACTCCTTGCTTCTCGACCCCCGGACCTTTGACTTCGTGACTTTCTGCTTCCTGACCCTCGTACCCCTGGTTTCTGGACTCGCATTCCTGCTCCCACCTCGCCATCTTGCCCCCGGTCCTGACGTCCTCTGCTGGGACTTGGTTCACCCGTAGAGCGGACCATGGCAAGGCTCTGCAGAAGGGCATTCCTATGTTACTAGCAATATTAGAAGTCCCAGGGCAAGCTGCAGCAATATAAAACACAGCATTGAAACAGTTCAAAAGAGACCGCAGTCACCACTGGAGTGGGTCCTAAAAGATACATCTCAAGTGTCAAAGGGCGAAGAGGTATGTGTTCAGCATACGACAGCTGAGCATTGACGGTGCCAGGCACACCTCTATGACAAGGGGCAGTGCTGGATTTACCTGTACATATAAGCTAAACAACCTACAGCTTAGGGCCCCACTCTCTTGGGGGGCCCCAAAAATTATGAGTCTTTGTAAATTGTGTTTCTATAGGAACTTTTGTTATTGCCAAATGCCAATGTGTTTGCATTATTAAGTTTGTTATGAATAAAAAAAATCATTTTAAGTTAGAGCTTAATAATTATTTCACTATTAATATACTTCTTCTTAATTGTATTTCAGTTCAACAATTACTTTGATAAAATACATATTTTGTTGTTGTTCAGTCGTTCAGTCGTGTCCGACTCTTCGTGACCCCATGGACCAGAGCACGCCAGGCACGCCTATCCTTCACTGCCTCCCGCAGTTTGGCCAAACTCATGCCAGTCGCTTCGAGAACACTGTCCAACCATCTCATCCTCTGTCGTCCCCTTCTCCTTGTGCCCTCCATCTTTCCCAACATCAGGGTCTTTTCCAGGGAGTCTTCTCTTCTCATGAGGTGGCCAAAGTATTGGAGCCTCAACTTCAGGATCTGCCCTTCCAGTGAGCACTCAGGGCTGATTTCTTTAAGGATGGATATGTTTGATCTTTTTGCAGTCCATGGGACTCTCAAGAGTCTCCTCCAGCACCATAATTCAAAAGCATCAATCCATGGAGTTTTCTTGGCAGGGATACTGGAGTGGCTTGCCAGTTCCTTCTCCAGGTGGATCACATTTAGTCTAAACTCTCTGCTATGACCTGTCCATCTTGGGTGGCCCTGCATGGCATAGCTCATAGCTTCCCTGAGTTATTCAAGCCCCTTCGCCACAACAAGGCAGTGATCCATGAAGGAGAATACATATTTGGTTATGTGCAAATGGCTTGAGATACCTACTAGGTCCATAAATTACCATATAGCATATATTCAACACAAAAACAGCGACAATTTGTTGTTGACAAAGGACAGCTGGACATATAAAGGGCCCCATTACCTTCAGTAGCTTAGAGCCTCATCAAACCTAAATCTGGCCCTGGCAAGGGATTCCACAACTTATCGGCTGTCTCAGCAAATACCCTCTGTTGGAGGTTGATGGAAGAATTCTAGGACTGGAGTACCTGGGTTGCTCCCTCCATAACTCTTGCCATCTTCTCTGATGCTTCTTGAAAAATGTATTGGATTCTTCCATTTAACTCACAAAGCAATCACAAGAAAAGAGAATTAAATACTATTAAGAAAGAATTGCCGGCCTGACAGGGAGTGGGTAGCAGGAGTTGCTATTATTCCCAGAAGTATAATCTGCACCTAGAAATCTTGATTTCTAAGAACCTTTCTGTACTTTGAAAAGTAAGACCACCTTTGGCTAAAGGTCTTTCATTTTAATCTGTGCCCGGGAATCTAAATTTCTAGGAATCACACTGTACTTTATTATCCAAGAGCTAAGTGGGTGGCTTCACTCTCATTAACACGATGTAGGATTAAGCATCCCTGGGAAAATGGTTGTTTTCTACTACTGCTTTCTTCTTTATCCTGCGTTTCTGTGTTTTGAAAAGGGACTGGGTGAAATGTTGCATTTTCTTTCCCTTCTGGGAAATGCATGAATCGTAATTGAATGTTCTCCCAAACTATCTAGGCTCTGACCAGTACAGTGGAACCTTGGCTCCCGAATGCCTTGGGAGCCAAACGTTCCGGCTCCTGAACAAACGAAAATTGGAAATCATTGTTCTGGTTTTCGAATGTCCTTTGAAAGCCGAACACCCAGCTCGGCTTCCGTGGCTTCCGATTGGCTGCAGGAAGCTGCTGCAGCCAATCAAAAGCCGCACCTTGGTTCCCAAACTGTTTTGGGAATCGAACAGACTCCCGGAACGGATTAAGTTCAGGAACCAAGACTCAACAAAGTCTGACCAACTAGGAATTCCCTAACCATTCTTCATATTTATTTCATTTCTGCTACATCTCATATTTGTTGTCGTTTAGTCGTTTAGTCGTGTCCGACTCTTCGTGACCCCATGGGCCAGAGCACGCCAGGCACTCCTGTCTTCCACCGCCTCCTGCAGTTTGGTCCGACTCATGTTGGTAGCTTTTTAAAAGATCATATTTAGATCTTTTAAAAAGATATTCTGAGTCGGTACCAGTCCAACGATTCCTTCCTTCTCTTCGCTCTTGCATCCTCCATTCTTGGCGCATCAAATTTTATACATATATATAACCTGCTTAGGTCTTTGCGTTGCATGGCGATGCTAATGACAATTATGAGGCTTTGGCTTCTGCACGAGGGATGCAGTCGTCCTGTGGCGTTTTTCCATTTCGCCCCCAGCTACTGTGGCCTGCTCCATTAGGGATGGGCTCCAGGCAGTGATTTGACACAGGAGGGGTGTCAGAAGGAAATGAGATGAAGCATGACTCGGAGCATTAATTTAGCGGCCTGCTGGCTGACTGCTTCGTTGTGCAATCAGAGGCATCATGAATGGCAATGGCAGACCCTGCGTACTGGAAGGAACCAAGGATTTCTGACCCCGTCCTCCCTAGAACCAACGTATGGGTTGATCAGGAATGACAGAGGTGCAGAACCCAGCCCATAGGGACAACCCCCTAAGATATCCAGACCCACAAGCCCATCCGGATCCTCGGCGCGCTATTTTCAGCATCCCCAGCAGGAAAGTGACACGGGATCGCACTAAACGGCTGCAACCCTGGAGAAAACGCTATCAATTTGGATTCCCTTTGGCTGCCGACACTCCCGACTTGGTTCTGGCTGATCTCCTTGCTAAACAGAAGCAGCTGTTCCTGATGCTAATTCACTGTTTAATGACAGCTAATTAGCCTGAGTAAAGTTCAGGATAATGAGTACGTTTCCTCCTGGCTCTCCCAGTTCCCTCTCAGTGCCCACCTTCTGGCATGCTCTCTTCCTGTCACACTGAGTTGTGACGTTCCATCTGTAAGGGAACTGGAACTCGCAGCCAGAGGCGGAGCTAGCTGCTCCAGGAGTCGCAGCGGCGCACATGCTGTGCACCCGGGGGCAGGGCCATGGGGGCGGGGCAAGATTCTGTGGGGGGCGAGCGTCCCAGGGGGTGCCGTGGAGAGCTTCCCGGGGGTGAGATGCACATGGGGAGGAGAGAGAGCCGCCCATGGCGGGCTGCTTCTTGGGCAGGGAGGGAGCTTCTTTGCCAGCAGCCTTCCATCCTTCCCTCTTCCTTTTGACAGTTCTTTTTTTTTAAATAATATTTATTGCATTTTTTAAAAACAAACAAACAAAACACAACGTACAAACAAAACACAGAAAATTCATAATCCATATCATTGCTATTTTCCATTGTATGGGGACTTCCTTCAGTCCCCCTCACTGAACTGCATTGTCCATTTATCTCCTATAGCAGGTTCCTCTTCTCTAATCTTAAATTTTAATAAAAAGAAAATCAATCAATTCTGTCCAAAAATTAAATCATACATGTTACCGGAAACCTATCTGCACTCCATGAGGATACATGATATATTACAATACTTCTTCAAATACTCTCTATATTTCTTCCAGTCTTCTTTCACATTCTCCTCTTTCTGGTCGCAGATCCTTCCAGTCATCTCGGCAAGTTCCATGCATTCAAACATCTTTATCTGCCAGTCGTTTATCGTAAGCATCTCTTGCGTTTTCCAGTGTTTGGCTCTTCCTTTTGACAGCTCAGGGGAGGCTTCCCCCCCCCCAGGAAGCAGCCAGGAGTGGGGGGCAACGGTGCACAGCCTGCCTGTGACTCTGAAGCCTCCCTGAGCTGACAAAACGAAGAGGGAAGGGGGGAAGGCCACCAGCAAGGTGGCACAGCTCCACCCCTTCCCCCGACGGCTTGGGGTAGTCACAGGCAGGCAACACACCCAATGTCACCCCCCTCAGTGATGACATCCAGGTCGGACCACCCCCACCCTCCCCCTTCCTCTGCCCCTGCTCACAGCTTTGGTTCTCTGTTGGCATATACCGTGTTCTCCTGAAAATAAGACACTGTCTTTTATATATTTTTTCCTCAAGAAAACACACTGTGGCTTATTTTCAGGGGATGTCTTATTTTAACCAGTCCGCGTAGGTATGCTGCATCCAGGCCGTCTTAAGGAAGGCGTCACGTCACTATGTCTTATTTTCGGGGTATGGCTTATGTTGCGCAAATGCATAGAAATCCTGCTACGGCTTATTTTATGGGTATGTCTTATTTTCGGGGAAACACGATACTTCTCCATGAGTAACTGGGGCATGTCGACATCTAGAATTTCTTGCACAAGAAGGTTTCTCTCTTTTGCACCACAACACAAGAAGCTCCCTTATGTGAGATCGAAGAAGAAGAAGAAGAAGAAGAAGAAGAAGAGTTTGGATTTGATATCCCGCTTTATCACTACCCGAAGGAGTCTCAAAGCGGCTAACATTCTCCTTTCCCTTCCTCCCCCACAACAAACACTCTGTGAGGCTGAGAGACTTCAGAGAAGTGTGACTAGCCCAAGGTCACCCAGCAGCTGCATGTGGAGGAGTGGAGACACGAACCCGGTTCCCCAGATTACAAGTCTACCGCTCTTAACCACTACACCACACTTGCTCTCATTGTACTCTGCATCAGTACTTGCCTGCACCACAGGAATGAGTGTGGCCCTTCAGAGCTCTCTGCCTGGACCTCGAGCCACTGAGAATCAAGTTTGCTGTTCCTTGTTTAGCCCCACCCCTTCATCTGCATATCCACGCCCTGCTTCCGGTCAGGGATGCTTGGCCATTGCTTTTCTGCATATAAATCCTGGGCTCTCCACTCTCCTAGTAGATGAAAGGCATGTAATTCTCAAATGAAAACATCAACTAGAAAGATCTTGTTTTTCAGCAAACAGAAACCCCACCAAAACCAAACGAAATGACCAGAATGAGAATGAGCTGGTCTTTGAGAAAGCTGCAAATGAGTAAATATACCGTCTCTTCTTCCTCTATAATTTTCATAACTGCAAACTTGTAATTTAAAACAGAAAAAGGGACACTGGATATCAGAAACAGTACTGGTCTCCCACGCTTCGTTTCTGAAAGAGCGTCTGAGTGTTGGAGAAAATAGATAAATTAATAATACATTTTAGTAGGTTTTATTTATTTATTTATTTATTTATTTATTCTATCAATGTTTAATTGCTTTCAGTTATATATATATTTTCCTGTGTTTTTAGCTGTTCTTATAGTTATCTGTAAGCCAACTTGGGACAGCTTTTAAACATGGAATGAGCAGGGTGGAGCCCCCAATTTGTCTTTCGCCTTGGAAGGGGTTTGGATTGGCCTGAGAAGGATGAGCAGAAACTTATGCGCTGCAGATTATGATACAAGGCGTGTTTTTTTTATACAGATAGTGAGAGGGGAACAGCCTGCAGGGGCCTGGATCGCTGAAGGGCCGTGACTCCAATGAAACAAAACCAATGAAAAGTTTGGGAAGCCCTGGATCGAAAACATTACCACTAGGAGGCAGGCTGAATGCAGTTATAAAGAACTCTTTCTCCTAAAGGACCAGCAAGGCAAAGAAGCAAAATTTTAATCTATTGCCTCCCTGTCAAACCAAGCCTCTCTTTTTTTGTGAAATTGCCTGTGGGTACTGGTAGCGACTCAGCTGACAATGCACAATCGGGGAACTTCAAAGTGTGCTCACAATTGTGCATTGGCGCAAGGGGAAGAAAGCTTTGTTAAATCTAAAGCCTGCTGCTTTCGGAACCCCTTGCACAGCTGATGCCTGCAAACAGCAGGCTTTGGCTGCAATGCCCATCAGCTGATATGCATCGGCGGAGGAAGCCTCTCGGGCACCTCGGGCGGCGCCCATAGGGGCAGGGCACGCGGCACCCAGAGGGACGGGGTGTGTGGCGCCCATAGGGAGGGATGGGACGGGGCGTGTGGCACCCAGAAGGATGGGGTGTGATGCGCCCTTAGAGAGGGGTGGGGCACGTGGCACCCAGAGGGGTGGGGCGCGGCACCTTAGCCACCTTACAGCTGGGGGGAGGCAGCGGGCGGAGAGCGTGTAGCCTGCGGTCGCCCAAGACGTGTGGGTCAGGCGCGCTGCAGGCCCAGAAGTGAGTGCCGCCTGCCATTTTGTCAACCCCCCCAGTAGGGACATCTGGGGTGGTCCGCAACTACCGCACCCCCCTTGCTACGCCCCTGCTGATACGAGAGGGCTTGCCTGCAAAGGGCTTACAAACCAGCTGGTCGGCACTTTGGAACCTCTGTGTAAGGGATTTTAATTGGTGGGTGGAACCTACCGGTCAATCATTCCTCAATGTCACCATGTGATTTAGCAGACTGTGTGTTCTCCCACCTACCTGCCAATGTCAGCCCACAGATGGGGACAGATAAGGATCTGGCCCGCGAAGCCGAAAGATTTCCCCACCCCAGTCCTAAATTTGCAACTGCTGCAAATTCTGGACAGATTTACCGCTACTCTGATGCTCCTGCAAATGTGCAGGACCTGGGGACTGCTGGCTGGTGAATTCTACGTTTGAAATCATCCCATGGAGACTCTCAGTTCCCAAACAGATAGTTTGCGAAATGTGAAGCTGGTCGGTCAGCTATAATTAGAAATAACTTTGGTTTCCCACTGGCAAAGCGTGCAAGAAGTTGGCTCTTGGCTGGGAAATGTTTGGACCCGATGTGGAGTTGCTTGTTTATTTTTGTTCTCCTCTTTTGAGAATGTAAACCTCGCTTTGGTGGATCAGGCCAAAGCTCCAGCATTCCATTTCAAAAGGCAGCAGGCCAAACCTTTTTGGGTCTTTAACAGAAAGATCTGTCTCCTTGGCAAAGGGCAAGGCTGGCATCAGAGTTTAGCATTTTGGGGCATCTGCCAAGCGCCCTTGCCCCAATTCCCAAGCTCTCATGACTGCAAACTCTGAGTATGGAAGCAGTGGAGAGAGAGAGAGAGAGAGAGAGAGAGAGAGAGAGAGAGAGAGAGAGAGAGAGGTGAAGAAGATACATTCTCCCTTTGTCTTGTCCCCTCCAAAGGGGTCCAAATTGGCTTTAGGCAGAGGCGGATCAGCCATTGAGACAGTAGCAAGGAGAAAATGGGTCTACTTGAAGAAGGCTGCACTAAACAATGATTTAGCATCCCTTCCCAGTGCGGCCATGTTTTTATTATTTATGCATTCTGTAAACAGAGATACGTATTGTTCTAGATTTGAGGGGGCTCCACCCCTCGCAAAAAAAATCCTAGAAATAAATAAATGGTAGGATTTGTATTAACTTGGGTTATAGATGAAGGTACAAAATGTTCGGGAAAATCCAGATGTATGGCAACCCATGCTGGCAGTGTCGTTTTTGCAGATTTCCCTGAAAAATAGCATCTTCCCCCCTCCCATTTTTCACTTTTTGGAATATGGCAACCCTATATGAGAGGACTCCTTTGGCTTGGTAGACAGATGTTGCCAAGGTGATAGGGTGTATGTCTGAAGTGACAGGAAAAGAGAGTTTCAAGCAAGGTGTTCTGGGAAGAAGGAAGAAAGACTGGACTCCATCTTGGGCAGGTTGGCTGAAGGCTGGCTGGGAGAGAGATGCGTTGGACTCCATGGCTGTGGGGTACAAGCCCCTCTTGAAATGACCAAGCGGTAAGATCTTGACTCCCTTCATGCAGACTGAAGGTGTCAACAGGTGAATAAACCATATTTCTTAAGGCTACAACAGTCTCCGCCATGTCTTAATTCTCCAAGTGAATTCCTGGGCGAGTGCCTGGAACCCCCTGGAGTCTTGGCAGAGAGTAGGGTTGGCACCCAACTTTTGTAACAATATACAGTCCTACCTCGGGTTACGTACGCTCTGGGTTGCGTACTTTTCGGGTTACGAATTCCACTAATCGGGAAGCACAACCCGACGCATGCACGATATGCACATGTGCAGAGCGCTTTTCGCGGTGGTTTTTGGTTTTTCAGAATTGTTCGGGTTATGTCCTTTTCAGGTTATGTACTGTAACCCGGAACGGATTAAGTACGTAACCCAGGGTACCACTGTAAACCCTTTGCAGGATCCCCTCGATATGGACTGGTCCACCCCATACCTCACAGAAGGCATGGATCACCTTCACAACAGCAGTGTCGCCTAGATGCAAACCCCTGATGGAACAATTATGTGGCAGAAAGTAAGAGTGTGTACTCAAGAATCCCTTTGTCCTGGGGAATGAACCTGCCCTTAGTTCCAGATGGTCACAGCCATTGAGAATCCAGCTTGCTTCAATCTGCACAGCCTCCCCATATACCTGCATTGTGCTATCCTGCCTGCTACTTCTTGGTCACACAGGAGTGTGACAGAATGTTTGGAGCTGGATTTTTGTCTGAGAGCAAGAGAGCAATAGTAACAGTGTCGTTAAATGGATTCTTCTTCTGGTGAGGTTTCAGGTATTAACGTTACGTCTCATCTGCAGATCCTCCAAAGTCTGCTAAGTTCATCGGGGAATTGCTAATCAGCCAGCCTCGTTCGGCTTGAATCCCGCTGCTGCTAAAAACCGTGAATTAACGGCGCTCATCAGTGTCAATATTTGAGATAAATCAGCTCAAGCTGTTAAACTGACTTTCAAGGTTGAACAACAGACTCTGTGTGTTGAAATCCAATATGAAAACGGTAACTGGGGCTTGACTCATCTTGTCTAACGCATTGCAGTAAACTTCAAATCCAGGAAATCGAGCTGATTTGAATGAGACGGAGGGTGCATTCGGAAGGGATGGTTAAAAGAGGATTAGCCAAAATCGTGGAAGAGAGGTCTACTGAAAGCTACTAGCCATGATGGCTGTGTTCTGCTTCCACGGTCGGAGGTAGAAATGCTTCTGGATGCAAGTTGCTGGAAGCTTCAGGAGGGAAGAATGTTCTTGTGCTCAAATCCTGCTTGCTGATCCACCACAGGCATCTGGTTGTGGGAATGTTCAGGGTGGCAGGAGAGGATATATTGTTTATTAATATCCTTCCTAACTTGTGCTAGCAAGTTCCTTTACTTAGCAGAGTGCATTCCCCTTTACACAGCAGAAAACTAGTTGCAAACTCGTGTGAGTTTCTTAAGACAATACGCAATTCAATCTGGCTTGTCCAGATTGAAATGTGTTCTAATATTTTCCTGGTAAGACCCCTTGAATCCCTCCTAAAAGAATAAAGACACCACAGTCTTAGTCAGATACCTGAAGAAGTATGCATGCACACAAAAGCTCATACCAATAACAAACTTAGTTGGTCGTGATACTAGAAGGATTTTTATTTTATTTTTTGTTTCGGCAGACCAACACGGCTACCTACCTGTAAATAAAAAGAAAGTTTACTCCTGATCAGGCAAAGCACAGTGTGATTGCTGAAGGCAGGCTTAAGGCTTAAAGTTACAAGCATATACAAACAGGTTTACCCCATAAGGGAGATTTACCTAGTGACTGCAGGCTAGTAGTCCAGCAGTTCGCAGGATGAAAGGAAGATGGAAAAGAGAGAGAGAGGCAGAAGAAGAAGAAGAAGAAGAAGAAGAAGAAGAAGAAGAAGAAGAAGAAGAAGAAGAGGAGGAGTTTGGACTTGATATCCCACCTTTATCACTACCTGAAGGAGTCTCAAAGCGGCTCAACATTCTCCTTTCCCTTCCTCCCCCACAACAAACACTCTGTGAGGTGAGTGGGGCTGAGAGACTTCAGAGAAGTGTGACTAGCCCAAGGTCACCCAGCAGCTGCATGTGGAGGAGCGGGGACGCGAACCCGGTTCACCAGATTACGAGTCTACCACTCTTAACCACTGCACCACACTGGCTCTCAGATCTGGAAAGGTCACCCCCACCCACTAGTCACATAAAAGGAAGGATGTTCCAGCCAGGAGGAACAGGAAGTTTTGACTGGCTGGACCAAACATTCCCTTGCATGTCCACTCTAGGAAAACAAGGAAAGTTGTATTTGACTGCTCCCAGTGGATTACATCCCGCACTGGTTGGCCACTGCGAGAGCAGGATGCTGGATTAGATGGGTCACTGGTCAGATCCAGCAGGAACTTCTGATGCTCTTGTGTGACAATCAACCCCAAACTGACAAGCTTCCGCTCCTGATATCTGCAGCTCAGTTGGCTGCTAAAGGCACAAGAAAAGGCCCAACTCCCCTCCCTCCCCTCTGGTTAAAGCACATTGGAGAAGAAAACATTTATCCATCAAAGGCCATTCTGCCAGAATCTGCTTCTGTTCTGCTAATCCTCATTAGCAGGCAAGCTCAACAAGCGATAGCCATCTCTCTCCACCTGACCCACAACAAAGGCGGCCTTTCTGTCTTGGTGTTTGTGTTCTCACCTCTCGGCTTTTCCCGGCGGGAACTGAACTCTGCTGCTGTGACACAAATGACTGAAAGAACTTAAGCGTCTTGCATTAAATCCAGCTAATGGGATGGCAGCAGTAGCCAAAAATGTTCCCGGTGAATTTATTCCAGTCTTTTTGGAATGCTTGGTCTCACTGGTTCCAGGTTCTTCCCGTCAGTTTCGCCAGTTCTGCAAAGTCCATCAACTTCATCTGCCACTCTTTTCTTTTGTTGAGAGCTCCTGTTGTTTCCATCTTTGGGCTAACAAAATTCTTGCCACACAGTTGTTGCATATAAGAACCTTTCTTTTTTAACCTTGTCTCGGTATCCCTTTACCCACTATACCCGATAAAAAAGCTTCTGGTTTTTTGTTTTTTAACAAAAGTGTTTTTTATCATTTTCTTTAACTCACCATTACCCTCTCTAAGTTTCAGTTCAACAGGCCGGCAAGCAGCCGGCTTTGCTGGTCAGTGCATGTGTGCAAAGGCTGGGCAGACTGGGAGGGCATGGGAGCCTCCTTGCCATTGTCTGAGTTGCCTGGCAACTAGGTTACCATGGAGACGTTTGTACACTGGAGGCCTGGACCAAAAGGACAGACCAGTACAAGGCCGTGAGAGCTGCAGGAGAGGATGTTGACTGGCAGGTGAGAGAAGGGTCGCAGAGTGGGAGAAATCAAAAACTGGGGAGGTTTGTTTTTAGGGTAAGGGGGAGCCTGAGACCTTCTGTTTCACCCCTATATCACCACCCCATTCCTGTCCTTTCCCTCATGGATGTATTTGCACAGGATGGGGAAGACGTTTGACACAGTTTTCACTTTAAAGGCAAATCAGCCTAATTCTCACTTACCGAAGCTACGCAAACTAAGACACGAAGTCTGTGCTCCTCTGAATTTTGCAAGGCGGTTCCCTAGCCAAATGATGTGTGCATATATACCGTCCAGGGTAAAGTGTGCCTAAAAATGCATATATTCATGGGGAAAGTATAACATATTAGGGAAGACTGCTTTGCAGAAATGTGTACATTGGGTAGAATTGTGTAACATGTAGTAGGAGAAAACTCTGATGAATTTTCAAGGGACTTTAAAAAAAAAAAAAACCACACACTGATGTGGACATGGGGAGAACAGGCCTTAAGAGTGGAAAAATGAGAAACTGAGAGAAAGCAAAATGGGAAAGATTTGCCCATCCCTATCATCTCCATTTTCCCAGGACCTCTTTGCAGAAAGTCCAAGCGTCTAACCCTCCCTGTCCCTCTGCACCATTGATTAAAGTTGGGTTGTGCAGAGCCCCTGTTTGTTTCAGCAGAGCTACCTACCCGGGAGAATTTCTCAGTGGATCTTAGCCCAAGTGTCAGGTCCACCTGCCTTCTACTCTGCACCCAAAATTTGCTCCCTGCCAAGGTGGCCGCTCTGGCTTGCTTCACAGTAAAACACTCTTCTTACAGGCTCCTCAAAACTGGTTACAGAATCTGAACCCGTTTCCACTCCAGATTTTGGAGTTCTGCTTTACTGAACATGTTTCCAGAGCAAATTCTGTAGTTTTCGTGGAGGTAGATGTCTGGAATATTGCAAGACGTTGAAAATAATGTTAATGTTTCTTTACAGTTTTTATGGGGGACTTTTTTCAGAAAGGCATATACATTTTTTAAAAAACAAACAGAAATGCTTTTTTTATTTATATTTGTTTTTCTTCCCTGGTTTTCCAATTTGGGAGTGAAATTTAGCTTTTTTTCAAATTGCTGAGAAGGCGGCCCTGGTGCAAATGTGAAGTTCTGGCCTCAGAATGTTAGAATGCTGGGGTGCACTTATCAGACAAGTGCTGGAGATGTAATGAGGTTGAGGGAATGTTCTTTCACATGTGATGGACTTGCAAAAGGGTAAAAGAGTGTTGGGAAATAATCCATAATGAATTTTTTAAAAAAAATGTTTAAAAGTACCTTTCCAAAAAAAAAAAAAAAACAGAGTCCTTTTTATTGGAGATAACTCAGACGGAAATACCCAAGTGTCAAAAAAAGTTATTTATGTATGCCATTACTGCAGCCCATGTTTTGTTAGCCCAAAAATGGAAAACGAGTGAGGTCCCAATCAAAGAAGAATGGCATCTTAAGCTGACGGAATATGCACAGTTTGCAGACTGCGCAATTAACATATAGAATATGTTAATTAACATATAGAATAAGAGAACAAGAATGACATACATTTAGAGAAGATTGGAAAACGTTTATTGAATATATGGGGGGGAATTGTGTACACTTGAAAACGTTGAATATATGGGGGGAAGAAGTTGTACACTTGACTTGAACGTACGGCAGCATTAAGATAAATTCAACAGTGTAAATAAGTTTTGATGGATGTAATAATGGAATACTGAATGGTTTAGTTTATGTAAAATATGCAGGGATTTATGGTATGCAAAATGAACCATGGAAAGAGAAGAAGGGAAGTCATTGATATTTTGTTGTTGTTGTTCAGTCGTTCAGTCGTGTCCGACTCTTCGTGACCCCATGGACCAGAGCACGCCAGGCACGCCTATCCTTCACTGCCTCTCGCAGTTTGGCCAAACTCATGTTAGTAGCTTCGAGAACACTGTCCAACCATCTCATCCTCTGTCGTCCCCTTCTCCTTGTGCCCTCCATCTTTCCCAACATCAGGGTCTTTTCTAGGGAGTCTTCTCTTCTCATGAGGTGGCCAAAGTACTGGAGCCTCAACTTCAGGATCTGTCCTTCTAGTGAGCACTCAGGGCTGATTTCTTTGAAGAATGGATAGGTTTGATCTTCTTGCAGTCCATGGGACTCTCAAGAGTCTCCTCCAGCACCATAATTCAAAAGCATCAATTCTTCGGCGATCAGCCTTCTTTATGGTCCAGCTCTCACTTCCGTACATTACTACTGGGAAAACCATAGCTTTAACTATACGGACCTTTGTCGGCAAGGTGATGTCTTTGCTTTTTAAGATGCTGTCTAGGTTTGTCATTGCTTTTCTCCCAAGAAGCAGGCGTCTTCTAATTTCGTGACTGCTGTCACCATCTGCAGTGATCATGGAACCCAAGAAAGTGAAATCTCTCACTGCCTCCATTTCTTCCCCTTCTATTTGCCAGGAGGTGATGGGACCAGTGGCCATGATCTTAGTTTTTTTGATGTTGAGCTTCAGACCATATTTTGCGCTCTCTTCTTTCACCCTCATTAAAAGGTTCTTTAATTCTTCCTCACTTTCTGCCATCAAGGTAGTATCATCAGCATATCTGAGGTTGTTGATATTTTTTCCGGCAATCTTAATTCCGGTTGGGGATTCATCCAGTCCAGCCTTTCGCATGATGAATTCTGCATATAAGTTAAATAAGTTAAATAAGCAGGGAGACAATATACAGCCTTGTCGTACTCCTTTCCCAATTTTGAACCAATCAGTTGTTCCATATCCAGTTCTAACTGTAGCTTCTTGTCCCACATAGAGATTTCTCAGGAGACAAATGAGGTGATCCGGCACTCCCATTTCTTTAAGAACTTGCCATAGTTTGCTGTGGTCGACACAGTCAAATGCTTTTGCATAGTCAATGAAGCAGAAGTAGATGTTTTTCTGGAACTCTCTAGCTTTCTCCATAATCCAGCGCATGTTTGCAATTTGGTCTCTGGTTCCTCTGCCCCTTCGAAATCCAGCTTGCACTTCTGGGAGTTCTCGGTCCACATACTGCTTAAGCCTGCCTTGTAGAATTTTAAGCATAACCTTGCTAGCGTGTGAGATGAGTGCAATTGTGCGGTAGTTGGAGCATTCTTTGGCACTGCCCTTCTTTGGGATTGGGATGTAGACTGATCTTCTCCAATCCTCTGGCCACTGCTGAGTTTTCCAAACTTGCTGGCATATTGAGTGTAGCACCTTAACAGCATCCTCATTGATATCTTAAGGATGTTTAACTGAGTATTTTAAATTGTAAAACAGAAAATTTAATACTCTCTCCCTCTCTCTCTCTCTCTCTCTCTGTGTGTGTGTGTGTGTGTGTGTGTGTGAGAGAGATGTAAAAAATGTGTGTGTGTGTGTGTGTGAGAGAGAGAGGGAAAGAGAGTGGAGAGACTTGAGAGAGAGAGAGAAGAGAGAACATGGAAAGCGAAGTGTGCTGCTGGAACCCTTTTGCCTTCCAGTCGTTTTCGTGCCCGACTCTTCGTGACCCCATGGACCAGAGCACGCCAGGCACTCTGTCTTCCACTGCCTCCCGCAGTCTTGGTCAAACTCATGTTAGTAGCTTCAAGAGAACCTGTCTCATCCATCCGTCCTGTCCTCCTCCTTCTGTCCCAGGCCTCATTCTTCTTCTCAACACCAGGGTCTTTTCCAGGGAGTCTTCTCTTCTCATGAGGTGGCCAAAGTATTGGAGCCTCAGCTTCAGGATCTGTCCTTACAGTGAGCACTCAGGGCTGATTTCCTCCAGCACCAATGGAGCAATAATGGAATTTAACTGAGAGTATGTTGTGTGGGTGGTTTTGGCCTCTTCACTGGCTTATTAGTTTGGCTCAAGCGCTGCTTGGCAGTGACATACAGGAAGAGGGCCAGTTTCATGGATTGGAACCCTGGTCTCCCAGGTCCTAGTCCCACCCTATAATCACAACACCACACCTGCCACTCATCCTCCAAGGCCTCCCAGTGGGATTTTAATGGTGGGCAAGTGGCATTGCTTCATTTGAATGGGAGACAAAGTCAGCCCCCATCCATGGCGGCTGCCCGCCATCTTAATTTAAGCAAAATGCAATGCCCCGACCTGTAAATCCATAAGGTCTATGAAGCTGGGTTTTATAGTTTTCATAGGACTCTATATAGGCTGGAGCATTGAATTTTGGGTAAATGAAGAAGGCTGGCAGCCACCAAGTATGGGAGCTGAGTTTTGCTCCCATTTAGAAGTAGCACTGCCACCCACCTGCTCCTAAAATGAATGTCCCAGGGCCTGACAGTGAGGTGCTGAGAGGTGTCGCAGCTGGGTGTCACAGACTGGCTGGAGATAGAGGAGTGATGGGAGGCACCAGCTGGGAATTCCTCAAGGGAAGAAGGTTCAGAACCAAGGGGTTGGTGGTGGGAGGATGGCAAGTGGTCAGAGGGAGAAGACTTTGTTGTTGTTTTTTTATAAGAATTTATTATTTTCCAATAATACAAAAAGAAAGAACAACATACACACTATAAAAAAAAAACACAATACATAAACACAATATAAACAACAACAATATAAAAAACATAAAAGAAAACATATACAAACCTTAAATCAACACCTATCTTTGTACTTTTCTTGTTCTTATCATCTTAATTAAGAGACTTCCCCTGCTCCCTCCACTGTCTTCCCAATTCTATACATGTTATAGGTAGCTTTATCTCTTATTCCATTATCATATAACTTGTTTCTTAATAGTCTTAACTTTACTTTCTTAATACACTTAACTTTACTTTATCAACTATAAATCATAGCTTAAACCCAAAATCTTAACAAATTCTTTAACAAATTTAACAAATTAAATCATTCATACAAGAAAAAGAAACATCTTCTTAACTATTCTATCTAACATACAGCTACTAAAGCCGCTATTCTAATTGATTCTGCTCAAATGTTCAATTTAACTGATTTAACTAAATAATCTTTAAATTTTTTCCAATCCTGTGACACCCTCTCCTCCCTCTGGTCCCGGATTCTGGCGGTCAGGTCTGCAAGTTCCATATATTCCATCATCTTCATCTGCCATTCTTCCACCGTTGGTATCTCTTCTCCTTTCCATGTTCTTGCCAATAAAATTCTAGCTGCTGTCGTGGCATACATAAAAAACACTCTATCCTGACTGGGTATCTCTTCATTGGTTATGCTCAGAAGGAATGCCTCTGGTTTCTTACAAAAGGTAACTTTCATTACCTTCTTAAGTTCATTATAAATCTTATCCCAGAAGGCATTTACCACTGGGCACAACCACCACATATGAAAAAAGGTACCTTTCGCATGTTTACATTTCCAACATACATCTGACATTTTGGTGTTCATCTTAGCTATCTTAACTGGTGTCAAATACCATCTATACACCATTTTCATTATGTTTTCTCTTAAACTATGACAAGCAGTAAATTTGATACCTTTCTGCCACAGTCTCTCCCAGTCATCCATCATAATATTATGTCCTACATCTTTCGCCCAATCTATCATTGACGATTTAACCAGTTCATCTTTCGTATGCCACTCTAGCAAAAGATTATACATTTTGGAAAGGTTCTTAAAGTTCGATTCTATCAGTTCTGTCTCCAGTTTTGATTTTTCTACTTGAAAACCAACTTTTTTGTCCATTTTAAACGTTTCATACACCTGATGGTATTGCAGCCAGTCGGGGACCTGACTTTTAACTTGATCATAACTTTTCAACTTAAATGAGTCCCCTTCCTGCTGCAATATGTCCATGTATCTTAGCCAATTTGCAGACATGTTCGGTCTCTTATAAGCCTTGGCCTCCACTGGGGAGATCCATCTAGGAGTCTTTCTCTCTCTAACAAGTCTTTGTATCTAGTCCAAACCTGATACAAGGATTTTCTAACTATATGACTCTTAAAAGTTCTGTGGATTTTAACCTTGTCATACCAAAGGTATGCGTGCCAACCAAACATATTATCGTGTCCTTCCAAGTCCAACACATCAACGTTTTCTAATTTAAACCAATCCTTTAGCCAGCAAAAGGCCGCCGCTTCAAAATAAAGTCTTAGATCCGGCAGGGCAAAGCCCAGAGGGAGAAGACTTTGGGGAGGAGGCGTCGGAAGCTGAAGAGGCCACAGGGTTCCGTGAGCAGGAAGAGGTTGTGGCAGATGGCAGTTCAGACTTCAAGGCTGAAGCAGAGGCTGGAGAGGGAGGGGGCCTGGAAACAGGGGAGCAGGCTGCTGAAGAAGCCAGGGTGCCGTCCCCCCTCCTGTTACAACCAGCTCCCCTCCCCACTGGTCTCCTAAGACAAGCAGAGAAATGAAAAGAGCAGAGCAGATATTAGTTGTGTGCAGGTGCAGTCTGAGATTGCTTGGGAAAAGCCCAGGAGAGGAAGAGCCTTAGAGAACTGGTGGAATGCAGGGACCTTCAGACCTCGCAACTGCCTTGCTAGACCAAGACCTACTGGGAAGAGCTGCTAGGATCACTAGACCTGTGCTGCTTTGGTCTCTTTGAGACATGGGTATTTTTATTGCTGACCTGCACTTTACTCCAGCTCCTGACACTGGGTTAGGCTGGCGGGAGCTCCTGGGGGCTAGTACTGGACCTGGCCAACAGCTAGCACCAACCCCAAGTAGGAAATTCACCATCAAGGTCACAGGTAACCTGTCCTGGTCCTGTCCACTTTTCCCGTGATGCACTCTGGAAAGCAAAGCATGACCTGGTGCTTTTCTCTTTTTGATCAACAGGGAAACTATTGTCTTGCATTGTACCTAAAGACTTGCTAACTGAGACTGAAGTTTTGTTCTCAACGAAGTGGCTTTAAAAAACAACAACAACACATACACACCATTGAATTTCCCCAAAGGTAAGTGTCATTACAAGGGGGTGTGTGAGTGTTTAATAGGAATATTTGCCCAGGCTTAAATGTAGTAAAGCCTACCTTCCAGAGCTGGGGGGAGGATTAATGAGCAAGGTGATGTTTAAGGCAAGCGCTGGACAAGTGGCAGGTAGGATGATGCCTTTGTGTGTCGAGGTCCCCAAGCCACCCCTCAAATAACACACACTTCACACAGGAATTAAGTTTTAAGGTTTTTTGGCATAATTTTGGCCACAACTTTATTAAAATACAAAATGTGAGTGGTTGCATAGGCATTGGTTCCGACTATCTGTCCCCTCCTAGGGACAGACTGAAATCTGCCCGCCTTGCGGAAGTCAGTAAAGGGAAAACACTTTGGGGAGAGAATGGGGGCAGGGGGTCTCGCCCTCCCTCTCCCCTAATGTTCCCAGGGGCTCTTGCGTGGCCCTAGCCCCTGACCAGGGGAACGGACAAAAGCATGGTGAGCCCCTGGATTCCTTTAACGGAATTCCCCGCGCAGCAGCAGCATTGGAGGGGCAGCCACAGCCAACCCTTCCCCTCCACCAACCAATTTAATAACCAATGCCTAACCGCCAACCTTACAAGTTGTGACTAATTGCTACGCAGTAGGCGAAAACCAAATGGCACCAGCCAATCAGCCAGATGGAAAAATTCCTACCAGGCCCCTGCCACAAAAGCAGATGACCCCATGACAGGCATAGCAAGGTCAACGTGCAAGCCAAAATTATAAGGAGGGAGGGCGGGTGATCCGATGCACGCAGCGAAGAGGACGCACGCTGGGTGCACGGTGAATATATAGCCTTGGGCCGTCCATCAAACATTGCAACATATAACTTTGCCCAACAACCCACAGAACCCAATCACAAGCCTTTGTCCCTCTATCCGATCCCGCCCAGCAACAGAGGGGAGTCTTGTTAGCCCCCACCGCAACATGTGCTCTCCATGAAGGAGAATCCGCTTTAACAGAACAAGATAACAGGATTTGTTTCCTTTGTGGAATAAGCACTGGAAGCTAAGGTTGCCTTTGCCAATGGTGCTCCTCCAAGCGGCCGGCAGGAATGTGCCATGGGGCATGCGGGGAGCATCAGCGTGGGGAACCCAAACGACTCAACCGGGTGTCATGTAGCTGATGGGCAATGCAGGTCTCAGAGCCTGGTGGTTACCTAGCCCATGCAAGAACCACCATGGAGCAAAGAGAATCACATTCTGGACCTTCTAATTCTGTGATGTACACAAGAGGCTCTCTGTGGTTGACTTCTACCAACCAAATGTTCCAGCGATACTTAAAAAAAATAAATGTTTCAGTTCTTGGACAGGGTTTTGTAAGAGCAACACCCCCTGCAGCAAATCTATGCCAGTGTCCATCTGTGAGTTCTGGTTGTGAGCCATCACACCTTCCGGCCCAAAAGATGTTTGCTGGTTGAGACATGGTTCATCAGTAGCAAGGCAGAAAACGCCGCAGACGCTGACTTGGCACTGAGGAGTTAGTTGTCCACTTTTAGCTTGTGGCTGAAATTCTAGTTAAAAGGCTCTGGTATCACCCATGAAATGGTTTCCTCTTTCTTATCTGAAACATCCTGTGTGATTTCCTGCTAGCAGGCTCGGGAGACACCGGCGATGGGGAGCCTTTTCCTCTTTTGACACATCTTTCTATTTTCGTTTTCTCTTCTCTTCCCTTCGTATATCTGTTGTGGAACGCAAACGCGCACAGCATGGTTTTAGGATGGCCAGCCTTTTCAGCCAAACCCTTGAGCTGTGCCTCTCTTTTTTTTTTTTTTTGCTGTTCGGCTCGATCTGAAACTGTTAGCAGGGGATGCTGTTTGCTTCCACGCCATGAAAAGCATCAACTGCTGGTGGCTGCAGGGCCCAGTGAAAAGCAGGAAGCCCTAGGCATCCGTATTTCTGCTGTTATCTCAAGGGAGGGGAACTCAGAATTGAGAAGCCCCTGAACTGAGCATTGGTCACCCCTGATGTACAGAATTGGGAAGCATAGTGCATTTCAAGTGTTATCAAGGTATCTGAAGAAGTGTGCATGCACATGAAAGCTTGTACCAAGAACATACTTAGTTGGTCTCTAAGGTGCTACTGGAAGGAATTTTTTATTTTGTTTTGACTATGGCAAACATTAAAAACTTCCCTAAACAGGGCCACCTTCAGTTGTCTTTTAAAAGTAAAATAGTTGCTTATTGCCTTGACATCTGCTGGGAGGGCGTTCCACAGGGCAGGTGCCACTACCGAGAAGGCCCTCTGCCTGGTTCCCTGTAACCTCACTTCTCGCAGCAAGGGAACTGCCAGAAGGCCCTCGGCGCTGGACCTCAGTGTCCGGGCTGGATGATGGGGGTGGAGACGTTCCTTCAGGTATACAGAACCGAGGCCGTTTAGCAGCAGTTTTAAATAGCCTTGTGTTTTCCCATGGTCAAGCTGTTTGGTCTTCCCATCTTCCATAGCCCTCCTGCCAAGCAGCATCCAATCCAAGTCGGCGAGATAAGCAAAGATGTCCAAAGGCGGAGCTCTCCAGAGAAATAAGTTGACCGTGCGACACCAGAAGCGTTCGAGCGCCAGCGAAGCAAACAAGATGACTCCGGCGCAGATGGCGCGCTACTTGGCCTTTGCTGACCCCAGTCAGCCCAAGGTGAAAGAAATGCTGGCTGCCGTCCTCATGAAGGACAGGAAGTTGGTGCCGGAAGAGGAGAAGGTGGCAGAACAGAAGAACCTCATCGGGGTCCTGAAGGCCACCGAGGCTCGGAACCGCCTCCGGAACACGAGGCTCCAGTACCAGAATCTGAGAGTGAGTTTGTATGGGGTTTGGGGAGGGAGGGTAGCGATATCAGGGACGGGCTAGATGAGGAGGAGAGCTGGAGACCACCTAACCAAGAGGCAACCATATTTCTCCTTTCTCTCAGCCCTATGGGGTAGCTTAGGCTGAGAGGGAGCGACTGGCCCAAGGTCACCCAATGAGCTTCATGGCTGAGCGGGGATTTGAACCGCAGTCTCCCAGGTCCTAGTCCAGCACTCTAGCCACTATGCTAAATCGACAGGTAGTATCATAGAGTGCTGCACCCCATGATCTCAGTAGGGCGAGGATGTTTACCACTCTGCTTCCAGCAAGAAAATATATTTGGCTGACGTTTCCGAGCACAATTCAAAGTGTTGGTGTTGGTGTTGACCTTTAAAGCCCTAAACGGCCTCGGTCCTGTATACCTGAAGGAGCGTCTCCACCCCCATCGTTCAGCCCAGACACTGAGATCCAGCACCGAGGGCCTTCTGGCGGTTCCCTCACTGCGAGAAGCAAAGCTACAGGGAACCAGACAGAGGGCCTTCTCGGTAGTGGCGCCCGCCCTGTGGAACGCCCTCCCATCAGGGGTCAGAGAGATAAACAACTACCTGTCATTTAGAAAATACCTGAAGGCAGCCCTGTTTAGGGAAGTTTTTAATTTGTGACTTTGTATTGTATTTTAGTATTTGTTGGAGGCCGCCCAGAGTAAGTTTTAAGGCTGCCGCGCCGCCACCGCCACATGGTCAGAAGGGGTGCCAGCCACTCGCGCCCGCCATCTTGGGTTTTCTGCGCATGTCCACCCAAGATGGCGGGCGCCAGCGGCCGGCACCCCTTCCGTGCGGTGGCACGCCAAGTTTTAAGGTTGCAGCGCGCGAACAGCAGCACAGACGCTGTGCTGCTGTTCACCCACTGCAGCCTTAAAACTTGCCGTGCACCAGCGCCGCCGATCGTGGGGGCGGGGCGCCACCCCGAGTGTCACCCCCCCAGGGCGGTATTCCGGGTTGCCCGCCCCCCTGCCCCTTTGCTCCACCCCTGGGGTTGGGAAGTGTTATTGCACACCATTCCTAAATGCAAACCCTGGGAAAGCTCCATCGAGACCTATTGGAATAACCTGCCAACGCAGTATCAATGCCCCTACAACTTTCCCCATGTAATCCCCGTGAGAAAGCTAGTTCTGGAAAAGTTGCTTCTTTTAGACCAGACTGCCTCCATGGAAAGTATTTCCTCTCTCTCTCGCTCTTTATAATCCCAAACAACATGATGTCATTAACTTGGCCTCTGCTGTAACTCTGGGCTTGTTATTTACAGCTCTTGCCGTAAAATATGCTATAGTTAGCAAGCTTGGAACAGGACTTCACCGCTGCTGCTGCCGCTGCTGCTACTGTCAAAACAGAGCCTTTCCTCTCCCTTCCAAGGCTGGGGCTATTCTGGCCAGTGAAACAAAGCATCTCTCTTGGGGGTCTTTAACTGGCAATAAACAACGGCCGCCCTTTGCAGGCTCCCAAAAATTTGGCAACAAGCAGCGTAATACGTACACACAAAGATGCTTCTCCCAGACAAACCCAGTGGATTTTCAGGGATTGTGCCTGGGTTGAAGGTCAGGTTTAGGCAAACGGACGTGACAGGGCTGAGGCCCCAACAGATGGGTGTTTGTGACACTGGAGCCCAATGAAATCAGTTTGGGTTCAAGTTAGCTGTGACAAGGGACGGAGGAGAAATCCAATGCCATTTGCATTAAAAGGGAAACCTAATTTGCACTTTCTGTAGCAACGCGAGCACAAAGAAACGCAGCCATCCTTCAGAATGAGCACTTCTCTGAATTTTGCAATGTGGTTCTCCATCGAAAAAAAATTGTCCAAAACTGCACACGCTGGGGTAAAGTGTTCAGCAAAGGGCATATATTCATGTAAATTGCATTGCAATATGTATTCTATAGTTCCAGTTACAGGTAGGTAGCCGTGTTGGTCTGCCATAGTCAAAACAAAATAAAAAATTCCTTCCAGTAGCACCTTAGAGACCAACTAAGTATGTTCTTGGTACGAGCTTTCGTGTGCATGCACACTTCTTCAGTGCTGTCTACTCTGAATGGCAGCTCTCTCTCCCAATCCTGAGACCTGAGGGCCAAACAAGCCAAACAGCGTATGCAGGGCCGGCGCGTCCATTTAGGCGAACTAGGCAATTGCCTAGGGCTCCAAAATGGAGGGGGCGCTGGCCAGGCTTGGACGGGACGGGCTAGCAGCAGCTTCTCCGCTGTAGCGGAGAAGTGCTGCTTGTCCCCTACACCACCCCCCGGCTCCTGCTAAAGCAGGCTTTGGCGGGGGGCGGGGGGCGGGGCAGGTGAGCAGCAGCTCTCTTCTACAGTGGAGAAACTGCTGCTTGCCTCTCCACCCCCCCCCACCTCCCGCTAAAGCAGGCTTGGGGGCGCGCCAGAAGGTGGTTCGCCTAGGGCGCAAGAAGCCCTGGCACCGGTCCTGAACGTATGGGAAGGGAGGTTTATCTGAAGAAGTGTGCATGCACACGAAAGCTCATACCAAGAACATACTTAGTTGGTCTCCAAGGTACTACTGGAAGGAATTTCTTATTTTGTTTTGAATATGTATTCTGTTAGGGGAAAGCTACTTTGCAGGGTGAGTTGATCCTCACCCTTTCCTCTCCCAGCACAATCCTGAATTCTGCCGCCGCCACCAGCAATGGAAGCTTTCTCTTCTTCTGAAGGCTAATTGCAGTGCAGGTGGGATTTTGCTGAAATCACAGTAGGAGAGGGCAGGGATAAACCTCCCTCCCCATACGCTGTGGTCCTGATGGAAACCCTCCACCCTGAACCTACTACTACTTTTTGTAACTTACGTGTGCTTGCCAAGCATGAATAGGGAGCAGCTTTCCCCAACCGGGTGCCCTCCAGATGTTGTGGACTGCAACTTGCATCGGCCCCAGCCAGAACAGGTGTGCTGATGGGAGTTGTAGTCCCAAAACACGAAGGATGGATTGGCAAAGGATGAATTAAGAGTAGCACCCTGTTCGGCCCTCAGGTATCAGGATTGGGAGAGAGCGCTGCCATTCAGAGTAGACAGCACTGGACCAAAGGTCTGGTTCAGTCTAAAGCAGCTTTAGTTCTTCATTCATTTCATTCCCTTCCGACTCCAGGCACAAGAGATCAACTTCCTGATCTCCTTCCAGAGGAATGCTAAAGGTGCTGTGAGGCTCGAGGTCTTCCTTCCACCCAGGAAGAACCTTAGAAAACTAGCAGACTGCATGAACACAGTCCAGGTAAGTTGAACGCACAAACCGTCTTGGCAAATAGTTCCTTCTCCATTTCCCGGTTCTGAAAGGGAGGGGCATCAAGAAAGAAGGTCTCTCAGAAATGTGGGGCTGCGCAGCTCCCTCCACAAACAGCGTGCGCATGTCGCTGCAGAATATCGAAGAGGCCCAGCCCCCTCCTTTAATTTTTTGGGGGGTGCTAGACCTCTCACGTCCCCGCCCCCCAGATGTCACCCGATTCATATGGTGGACCGTTTCCTGGGAAGACGAAGGGATGGCTATCATCTTCAATGGTTCTTTAAAAAGCATCCAACTAACTCACTGTGGCTGGATCCATTGATAGTTAAAAACATAAACGGAGCCAGCTGGGTCAGACCAGTGTCCCATCTAGTCCAGCATCCTGTTCTCACAATGGTTTACTAGATACCTGTGACAAACCTGCAAGCACGACCCAAGCACAAGAGCCCTCTCCTCAACCCCATGGATCCCAGCAACTCTTATTCAGAAGCATTCCAGTGTGGTGTAGTGGTTAAGAGCGGTATACTCGTAATCTGGGGAACCGGGTTTGTGTCTCCACTCCTCCACATGCAGCTGCTGGGTGACCTTGGGCTAGTCACACTTCTTTGAAGTCTCTCAGCCCCACTCACCTCACAGAGTGTTTGTTGTGGGGGAGGAAGGGAAAGGAGAATGTTAGCCGCTTTGAGACTCCTTCGGGTAGTGATAAAGCGGGATATCAAATCCAAACTCTTCTTCTTCTTCTTCTTCTTCTTCTTCTTCTTCTTCTTCTTCTTCTTCTTCTTCTTCCTGCTTCCAGCTGTGGAGGCAGAGCCACCACAGCTAATAAATAGCCTTCTTCTCCATGAATTTTCCCAATCCTCCTCCTCCTCCTCTTCTTCTTCTTCTTCTTCCTCTTCTTCTTCCTCTTTGCAGACTTTACTGAATACAGTGGTACCTTGGTTCTCAAACGTAATCTGTTCTGCAAGCCCATTCCAAAACCAAAGCTTTCCAAAACCACAGAAAGTAATGCAAAACGGATCAATCCATTCCAGACTTCTAAAAACAACCCCTGAAACAGCAATTTAACATGAACTTTACTATCTAACAAGACCACTGATCCATAAAATGAAAGCAATAATCAACGTACCGTACTATAAAATAAATGAGGCAGTATTGTAGATGACAAAAATTATCATCCATGCAGTCATAAAAAACAAATTAACTGGAAAGTCCCCTAAAACAAAAACGCAAAATAAATAGCAAAAACAAAAGCGCCAGACTTAATCCACTCTGGAAGTCCGTTTGACTTCCGAAATGTTCGAAAACTAAGGCGCAGCTTCTGATTGGTGCAGGCACCCCGAAAACAATAGCCTACAACCGCATCAGGCATTCGGCTTCCAAAAGACATTCGAAAACCAGAACACTACTTCCGGGTTTTCGGCATTTGAGAACCAAGGTACCACTGTATCTTAAAAACAGTTACCAAATTTATTTGTCTTCCAAGACAAATACAAGTACAGATGCGAAGTCTTGCGTGCTGCCATTCACAAGGCATCAAAACAAACTTGGAGAATCTTTTACATTACAAATTCAGCTCACAATCCGCAGGGTGGACTTGAGATAATTTCTTAACTGGTGACTACTGCGACTGAAATGGACACGGGATTGCTGCTGTGTTACTATTGTTAATAAACAATGCGAACCGAGACCATCTGCACACTGTTTCCTTTGCTTTGCTTTACAGAGAAGCCGGATTGAAGAGATTCTGGAAGATGAAACCGGTGAGGTCTATGTCAGAAAGCCTTGAAACCCCACATAGGACAAGGCAGTATAAGGGGAGGAGAATATGGATGGAAGCCAGACAGAGACCAAATCTCTGGGCGGCTCCAACTTTGAAAAACTATTGCTGTTCAATAAACTTCATGGATTATTATCCATGACTTAAAACAAAAAACAAAAAACCTCATAGTTAGGGATGGACAAATCTGTTTCAGCTCCATGTTATTTTTGCATGTATTCGCCCAAAAGTCTGTTCCATCCCATTTCCCCCCATTAATCTTCGAGATCTCCAAATATATATTGCATTTAAATATGCATTTTAGGCTGCAATAGGACCTCTCAACAGTTGTGTGTAAGGCTGCAATTTTGAAAACAGTGCATTGATAAAAGTTTTTGGTACTTTTAAAAAGAAATGATGTGGCTAAACATTCAGGAAGTACAAACTGCTGGCCAAAAACGTACCGGTAACTGACAGATCTGCACCGTGGTCAGGCCGGGGAGGTCCTGATCAGGCAAGATGGGATTCTCACTCCAATTTGCAGTTCTGCCTTTCAAATCAATGTGCATGGTACAAGGCTGAAAGCATTATTTGCTAAACTGGTGTATGGCTCCGCTTGCTGAGGCTCATGGGAACTGTCATTCAGAACATCTGGAGGGCATCAGAATAGCAAAGGCTTGCTAGAGCATTATGCCTGGGATGGGAGATGCTGGTTGGAGGAACGCTGGACCTGAGATTAATCATCTCTTGTTAGAGACATGCTTTTCAGTTCAAAAACCTTTTGGTACTGAAGACCTATCCTTTGGAAGCTTCATATTCGGTGCTGTCCTGTGCCTAGTTAGCAAAATATCTGAGCATCAGACATGCAGAGTTTGCTGTGCTCTGTAGAGACTGGATCCCTTCCATTTAAACCCTGGGCAAAACATGCATTCCTGTGCATGCTTAGTCATGAATGTGGGACTCGCAGCATCCTCATTCCAGTGGTGATGCATGTGAAACCTGTTATGTATTGAGGTTCTCACCCTAGGCCACTAGGGGGGTGTATATACAGTAGTTCATTCTGCTGCAGTTCTCACTCAGGTCCGCACATGCAAATGAGGGATTGAAAGTGACGTTCAGGGATTGGGTAACTACAGAAAGTTGTTACTGTTGCTTGTAGCTGAGTTCTATATAAGCAGGCTGCTGAGCCCTTCAGTTCAGTTCTGTTCCAGCCTGAGAATAAACAGAGCTGCTTGGAGAATCACTGTGTCGTCTGCTATGTCCACCCACTATTTAAAAAAACCTCGTGATAAGCAGACACTGGTCC